>SRPU01000223.1:0-26192 GCA_018360185.1 Claviceps lovelessii
AAAAAAAAAAAAAAAAAAGCATCAGTGAGTGGAGAGGTGAATCATGAGCTCGGCGCTCGATGATGGGAATCAAAGAAATATTCTATTTTTTACTGTTGTATTCTGTTCTTTTTCTTTCTTTGAGCAGCATATGCAATGTCTTGTGCTCTGCCTTTGTTCGTGCTGGAAAAGCAACGGAAATACTTACATCGCGTCGTGGGTCATTCCGGATTATGACAAGGACCTCTACGCACCGTATTTGGCAGGATGTGTTGCGGAATGCTGGCTTGGGGGTTTTGCCTTGGGGGGTTGGGGAGCTCTTTGGTTCCAACACATGTATATGTACGCATGTACATATGTATATACGTGTGTGTATTCACATTTGAATGAATACCTCGCATGTAGATATATATAAATACATACTGTCCTGAGATGGTTCCAGTTACACAACTGTATGCACTCGCCTCGATTGGACGCCTTCTTCAATACCAAAAGAATATGTGTGTTCGGTCAGATGACATGTCCCCCGCCCCTTTGTTTTCTTCTTTCCTTTTTTTTTTTGAAGGCAAGAGGTTTCGTGATTGACTCTCTGCCACAAGCCAAGTAGCTATTCTACCAAAGAAAAAGGAATTGAGTGTCCTATATCCCAACCCCTCCAACTAAGCCATGTCAAATATAGATATAATTCTATAATTTATTTTTGTTTCAAAATTTTCCTAAATTTTATACAACTTTTTTTTTTTCTAGTTTTACCCTTAGCGCCCTATAATAATTAGCCCTCACACTTCTTGAAAGGGGGTATTAAAAAGAATAGGGTTATTTATGAACATGTAAAATATATTCAATCTCCCTTATTACTATATTATATGCATCCATCACGCATTCACCGCATGACCTCACCTCATGTCAGGCTGTCAGATCCATCATGTCGCGGTATGTATTCGAGCCCCCAATCTCTATCCATCCCCGAATGCCGTATTCTTCTGTGCCACAGGACCTGCGTAGACTGCCGCCGTAGGCAGAAACCCCATCCGCGTTGCCAACTCGTTCGAATCCCGCGCATGGCTTGAACGGGAGTAGAGACGACATGTCGAGTGGACTGCGTACTTTCGTGGAACGGACTTTGTAGTCACCAGGTATGCGAGACACGCGGCATGTGAAGCGGGCGGAGACAGAGCAGGGCTTCATGGCTGGGCTGGTCGATGGGGAGTGCAGGCTGTGCTCTTCGAGGAAGAACATGGATGTCGAGCAAATAATGTTGGAACCAGGGCTGTGGTGTCAAGACACCTGATGCGGGTAATTAATGCTACATTTAGGGCTGTGCTCTCGAGAAAGAAGATGGACGTTGGGTAAATGGTGCTGTAATCCAGGACTCTTCATCTTTTCATAATAAGTCACTAATACTAGATGAAATATTAGAACGTAGAGCTCTGCTTTTGACTTGAGAATAGTGAAGTCGAGTCTAGAAATTGACAATCCAGGACTGCTTTTTTTAAAAAAAAAAAAAAAAAAAAAAGAAGAAGAAGAAGAAGAAATCAAGGGTACTACGTCGAGTACATGGACTCGAACGAGGACTGCGACCTTTCCATACAGAATCACCAACATGAACTAAACATTGCATGCCACCTAGCACTCTGCATCTGTAAAGTCACCAATGCCACGTAAGTAAATATCCGAATCTAGGACCCTGCTTGTCTAAATACAGAATCACCAACGGTCAGTACATGTTGCAACCCAGCACCCTACGTCTTTGAAACAAAACCCGCCCATCCCGACTCAGGAAATATTCCAAGCCAAGACTCTGCTCTGAATACAGAATCACCAACGGCGAGTACATGCCGCAATCTAGGACCGTGCTTCTCCATACGGAATCACAACACCGAGTGAACAACACTGCAGCCTAGCACCCTCCGTCTCGAGCAATCACGAAGCCCAGGTACATACAATATGAGAAGCTGGAACCGTGCACTTTAATACTGAATTACAACTTTAGCTGACCGATATCAAGTCCCAGCGCCGTACGTCTGGTAGAAGTCACTAATACCAAGTAAATAAAATATTCCATCTGGGACTCCGCTCTTTCATACAGAATTACTAGTATTGCGTCACTAATGTTCACATCTAGCACTCCCTCATCTTCAAGACTATCACTCGTGCTAAGTAAATCATATTCATCTAGGACTCCGCTCGTTCATACAGAATTACTAGTATTGCGTCACTAATGTTCACATCTAGCACTCCCTCATCTTCAAGACACTACTAGTGCTAAGTAAATCATATTCCATCTAGGACTCCGCTCGTTCATACAAGATTACTAGCATTACGCAACTAATCTTGACATCTAGCACTCCCCATCTTCAAGCAACCACGAGTGCCAGTAAACAATATTGCAATCTAGGACTCTGCTCTTTGATATAGAATCACAATGTTAAGTAAGGACTGTTGAAATCTAGCACTCTGCACTTTGAGCAGTAACCGATACCAGGTAAAAGACTATCAGAACCTGAACCGTGCTCTTTCAATAACAGAACCACAACGTCAAGTCAATAAAATTGCCAAAAAAAAAAACCCTACGTCACAAGCAATCACCAATACCAAATGACAAAACATTCAATCTGACTGTGCCCTCAATACAGAACCATTAACAACTCTTTCCCGTCCGATAAAGAATCATCAACATGAAGCAGACGACTGGAATCACACTGATATGTCAAAGACATGTGCAGCCCCCGAACATGACCAGCGGCACTCGTACTCATCACCCCTCGTCTGCGTCGCTCACCCCCTCCTCAGCCCTTCCCGGCAGCCAAGTCCCTCGCATACGCCTCGTCGGCCTCCAGGCGCAGCCTATCCCGGTTACGCGCCAGCGCGTCCATTGCTTTTTCCAGGCCCATCTTTTCGGGACCCGCCTCCAGGGACGCTGTCCGGATGGCCATTTTGCGCATCTCGGCGTCGAGCTGCTCCGCTGCCTGGTACTTGGCGGCTGAGGCTGGACTCGGAGCGGGAGCGGGAGCGGGAGCCGGGACCGGGGCGGCCTTGTCGTCGGGCCATGCACCCGGTATGTCGTCGCGGGAGATGCCTCTCGCTCGGTCGGTATTGCAGAATGCGGGCGCCCTTGCGCCAAAAAGGTGTCTGCCTCGCTCGCACTCTCGACCGCCCCGGGCAGGTCCAGGTCCCTGGAGTCCAAACGGTCCGTCTGGTCTGAAGAAGAATGACCTGCGTGGTGGCGCAGGACCGCAGCAGCCTCGTCGACGGTACTCGCTCCATGGCATATACTCGGGAGCTGCAGTCGGCGCTGGCGCAGATCCAACCGTAGGCATGACCACCGGCACAGGCATCCCGAACAAAGAGCCAGCAGTCCCGGGAACGCCCCGACCAGGTTTCGCTTTACGCAGGTCCCTGTACGCCCTCTTCATGGCGCGATCGCGGTGCCGCCGTTCCCGCTTCTCGGCCCGTCGTCGCTGTCGCCGCTCACGCTTGTGCGCCCTGCGCATTTGCCTCTGGGCCTTCTTGATGGATCTCCACTGCGCCTGCAGTGCTCTGATTTGCTTCCTGAGAGCACGCTTGTCCACTGCGGCGACCGAGCCGGTTCGCTGCGTGGTTCCCGGCTGCGAGGACTTGGCGATGGCCCGGAGTTCTGCCTTGAGCGCTTTCACATCGTGCTTGGTGCGTATTTGATGCGGGTGCGAGGTCCAGTCCTGCAGTCTCTCTGCGTAGAGGGGGAGCTGGTGCTCCTTGATGTCGTCATAGTCGGGCAGGGAGCCGATGGAGGACGAGGCGGAACTGCTCGAGGCGAGTGATGAGGATGTAGACGTCGACGACGCGGAAGAAGTTCGTTGGTGTTTCTCATCAGGATGAGCCTGACGACCACGTGGTATTGCGTCATTATGAGCGTAATGGCAACTCCCACGATGGTGCGGGCGTCCATGCCCATGTCGCTCGTGCTGGTCATCATGAGGACCATGATGGATGTCGCCAGTGTCGGATGGATGTCCACGGCCGGCACGACGCCATCCTGAGCCGCCACCAAACGACCCCAAAAAGAATCCCGGAGGAGGAGGAGGGCTGTCAAAGTTGGCCTGGCCAGGTGCCCGATCAGATTCAGGACCATCAGTCTGGCGACTAGGAGGCGCATTGTTGCCCCCAGGCCGTGCCCTGTCGATGTGCCCATCATCAACAGATAATCCTCTGAGCATGGTAGCACACCCATCAACTTCCTGCTGCAAGCCCACTCCACTATCCTCATTATTGAGCACCACGTTCATGCCCCTGGGCCCGAAAAACCCATCGTTCCACTCCTGAATGGTCGCCTCCATGGCCGTCCTGCTCGTGCTCCTCGCTGCCGCAGCCGCAGGCGCAGGCACAGCCGCTGTTGGTTGCTCCTCACGAACATGATCAAGCTGCCCCTCTCCCCTCAGCCCTCTCTGCAAAACCGCCTCATTTTCTCTCGCAGCATGGCCCGGGAGCAAGAAGTTGACAAAAGTGGCCCAGTCTTGACGGGTTATGTCCCTGGCTGCCCAATGGTCCTGGTAGGCGAAATCTCCTGGGACGGAAGACCCTTGGACGTTGATGACGTTGATGATGATGTCACTCTGTGGACCATGTTCCGCGGCGGGAGCCGGTCGTGATGCAAAGTAGAGTGTCGCGCCGTGCTGCTGCTGCTGCTGCTGCTGCTGCGGGGACTGGCGGTGATGATAAGTGTCTGTGCTGGACAATGTGCGCGGCGTCAGAGGAGGCGTGTAGATGACCCGGCCGCCGGTGCCAGAGGAGGAGGAGGAGGAGGAGGCAGAGGAGAGGCGCGATGCCGCTTGGTCGAGGCGGGAGAAGCTCGTAGCGGGCGAGTCGGAGCAAATGTCTGTTGCGGAGTAGGGCGGTGGCGGCACGTCGTCGGCCTGGTGGACGTGTGAGCTGTTCTGATTTCGGCTCATGACTGACTCGCTGAGGTGGGCGACGGGGGCGACGGGGGCGACGAGTCTACGCCGCGAGATTTCTGCGTCGAACGTTGTGCAGCAATAAAAGAGGCTAGAGGGCAAGAAAACCGAAAAGGCAGCGTCGGTTCAAAAAGTAAGAAAAGATCAGGGGCGGGCGTGTCGAAGGGCGAGATGATATCATATTAATAAATCTATCGGGCAAAAAGGAAAAAGAAAGAGAAAAGACACCAGCATAGCAGCTCAGACAGACAAGTGGTGTAATACGAAGTAACATGAAATGAAACGCCCGGTGGGCCGTCGCCAGGCCGGGCTGATTTGCTGCTCAGATTCACCTCCCTCACCTCCCGCATTCCAGGGTGGGAGAAAAAAAAAAACGACTTGACGGACCGGCGCTGACGCTGACGCTGACGCACCCGTGTGCATGTGCATTCGTGGCCTGCGCCAGCCACCAAAAGCGAAAGCGACGGCTGTCGGCCAATCAATCCAGGCAATGTGCCATCGTCAGCTCAGCTTTGGCGGAGCGGCATCAAGGTCGAGTCGTCCGGTGGCGCTGCAATCACCGATCCCCAAATCTCATTTCGCATGCACCGTCCAAAGCCCTTCTCCAGCCGTCGCCCAATAACGGCCCTCCGTTGCCCGTTTGCTTGACTGCTTGACGCAGCTGATGGACGTTCCCTGCAACTCCTTGCACTAGATCCAACGTCCTCAGCACAGCGATTTCCAACTTCAATGGGAACGGAACTGTCCAATACAATGTTCTCTTTGGTTGTACGACAAGCATGAGCCGCCTGTCTTCCTGCGGCTTTCAAACCCATCTACCCCTAATGCTGAGTCTATGTCTGTATGTAACCCGTGTCGCATCAGAGCCGCCTTCAGCGGCTTTGCATAAAAAGTGACGGTTAGGGGACATCATTGGTCGGCGGTTTCGCCGAGATGAAAGTCGGTGTCTTCTTGCTTGTAGTGGTCCGAAATCAAGCTGGCCAAGTGGTCCCGGGAGTGAGTACCTCTGCAAGAACGTTTTGTTAGTGTTCCAGTCAGAATTCACGTCAAGTGGTAGCGACCAGCAAGCCAAGTAGGTAGATGGAAGCGAGGATGAAGACAAGGAAAGAAATGGAAGAAAGGATGTACGTTGTTCGATTTGATTAGAAAAATAGAAAAAGGAGTGAGCAAGGTAAAGGGAGAAGGAAAAGGAAAGACGAAAGACGAAAGAAGAAAATAGGAGCGGAATCAATGACAACAAAGCGCAAAGAAGGGGGAGACCACGTACAAGTTGGTGATATAAACATCGATAAACTGCGCTGGAATCAGCTCTGTTACAGCACTTCGAATCTCCACATTGTTCACCATGCTTCCGTCAGCAAAGTTCACAAAGCTCGACGGATCCCCCCATTCAATCAGCGAGTCCTCGTCAAAGGGATTGACCGGACTGAGCTTGTAGACTCCGGCCAAGACAACAACCGCAGTGCCCTGCTTCTGAGCAGCCCTGGCAATGGCGGCCGCTCCCACGTCGGCGACGGCACCCCCATTGGCCACAATGGTTCTGGCACCAAGAATCACCTTGCTCACTTGTGACATGTAGGCCATCAAACCAGAGTTCATGACGTTGATCACCGTAATCCCCAATGACGTGAGCTTTTTGCGAAAGTTGGCATACTGAACCCCTTCGTCTTGTTTCCGATGAGCTTCCTTCACGACCAAAACCGTAAACTTGCGCTTCGCGGCCGCTCGAAGGAGAAATCGCTCCACGGTTGACGATGGCTGATGAACGAGGATGTGGTCCCCTGGTCGAATTTGCACCTCGGCAAGCGCGGCAATTTGGTCGTCTACCTGGCTAATCTCATCCTTGATCTCTTCGATTCCGTCAATGACTTCTGATCTCAGGGCATGTATTTGACTGTTTGTTTGGTGCGCAAGACGTGTCGGGGTCGAGGTGCCCGAGTTGCGGTGCGGCGAGCAAGATCCATCGCCGGGCGAGGAGGGCGACACAGAAAGAAGGTGGAATAGGGACTTTGGCACATTGACAGAGCTATATGACGGCATAAGCCCCGGTCGCGGATTCGGGACAGCAGAGTCAGACACGGAGGCGCCAGCGGAGACCTTCTTTGTGTTGGTCGAGGGAGCCGACTGCAGGACCCTCGTGGGAGCTGTGTGGTGGGGAGGTGTCATGGGCGCTTCGCTTGGTGTCTCGCTTGATGCTTCGTTTCGGTCTTCGGCTGCCTCGTCGCGGATGAGGGAAAGAATTCGACGCACTATGTTTCCAATGACGAGCTCTCTGGGCTGAGCTTCTACCAAACGACGACCGATGCGCGACACATTGTCGATGAGTCCATCCACATCATGCCACTTGGAGCGCGCCACCACTTGTAGAAGAATATGAGCAGTGGCAACGGCGCATGGCTCCGACCCTCGTATTTGCCGCCTCTTGAGAAGTCTGGATGGTGACGGGTCAGTGTTTGGGGCAGGCTTGTGATGCGCTGCTGCTGCAAGGCACCGGGGCAAGAAGGGGGGGGGGGTGCTTGTTCGATCCGTTTGGTTTTTGATGGGCGGGCCGGACCACTCACGAAATTAGGTTCTCGACGGCTGCCTCCAATGGCTGTCCTCTGAAAGACTTGAGGTACTTTTCCAAGTCCGGCGCGTGGCCGGAAGTAGCAGAAGGCATCCTGACACAGTGGGAGCCACGCGAGTTGAGTGTTGTCGTCCGGGCCGTTGATGTTGCAGACTGGGACTTTTCCGCGACGAGGGGATTTGAAGCTTGGGTGGATTCTGGATGACTCAAAAAATAAAAAGAATTGATTGCTCGGACCGGCCAAGTTTTGTGAGGTCAACTGGTGGGGCTGGTGGGGCATAGCGTCAGGGCCGGCTAAGTGATAAGTACTAGGTACCTACAGTAAGTACCTACCTACCCAGCACTTTTGGCTCCCAGTACTAGTAAGTTGCCTCGTACAACTGGTACGTGTTATTTTACCAGTCTTATTTGAATGCTTGGATTGTTGTGCACATTGCATGCAAACAGGCTTCCATCGCAGGCAATGTCTAGACCTGGTCACGCGGTTGAGAAGTCGAGGAGACCAGTCGTGGCTCGTACGTGTGCAGCGGACTGCCTTGACCAGACTGGACGGTTCAAAAATAAATCATGACGCCAATGGCAGGCCGTTTATGGGCGTCCCAGCGCACCAACGCGCCAACAACAACAACCCCGGTGCCCCAGACAGGTCGTAGACAGCACTAAAGGAGTGGAAAGCACAGGCACTGGAGCACTGGCCAGCTCAACCGAGACGAACCTGGTCAAATCAACCCTGCGCCTGCCTTCCTTTCCCACCCCTCAAACGTGCCAACGTTGCCAGACATTGTCCCTCAACCCCCAAACCATCCCAAACGACGCCGAACCGTGGCTGCATATCGCGATCGCATCCTGAGGCTCGTCAAACCCGCCACCCTCCCGGCTGCTGTCAGCCAGCTCAATGCGAAGTCCCTACCAAGCCAACCCGATCTCGACCTTCGGGCTATATCCCCAGTCGATTGCTTGCCTCGAACCCTGAGCCAAACCGGTTACAACCACACCTAGTCTCTCGCTGACATCACCTTCCCAAAAAAAAAAAAAAAAAAGATCTCGCGGACCGCCGCTTCAGCTTCCATCTCTCTCCTCCGCGACGCGCCCCGCGCATTTGTTCGCCGTCACCATTTCCAGCGACATAGCAGCGACTTTGTACATTTCTGTCTCCCCTACCACAACAACCCCCCCCCCCCCCAAAGCGACTTCTGTTATCTGGACAGTCCGAGATAGCCTCATGGCTGGCTGTCCGTGTCCACGATGAATTCTATCAACATCATTACCTCCCGTGTCTCGCCCTCGCCGAGCCCTAATGCGTCCCGAACAAACAGTCTAGGCAACCTCAGTGTTGGCTTGCTATCAGATGACAAGTCCAGTGACTCAGCAGATGGCAGACACGAGCATCATTCCGAGTCGTTCTCGGGATTTGACGACGATGACGATCACGTCGAGGAGAAATACCACGAAAAGTCCTCTGGTCAGGCAGTAGGCGACAACACGCCGTTGCTCGATGGAAGCAAAGACAGCAATAAGCGTGCCAGCTCGTGGCACTCGATACCACGGAGGTTCATGTCCAACCTTATCAGCTCTGTCCGATGGTTTCTCGCCACCATCGCGTCTCCCGCGGTCCAGCTGATGGCATGCTTCTACGACGAACAAGGCCTCTTTGCACCCGTAACGCAGTTGAAGAAGCTTTTTGGCGGTCGCAAAGGCCGAGGCCTGGATCCGCCCCGATCTCACGGCAATCGGTCCACAACTCCGTCGGTAGCAAGTTCGCAGCCCCCTGGGTACCGCCGTATCGCACATCGACCTGGCTCCTCATCCGGCTCATCCACCTCTGGTCAGTCGTCAGAATCCGAAGGCGAGTTGTCAACAGGCTCGGCCAGTCGGCATGCGAGATCCAAGCCGCTCAAACCCGCTGAAGAATTGAGTTCAGCCAGACGGTCGATACGAATCAAACTCCACAACGACGATGCCCTCCGGCAGCGCAAGCAACATCGCCGTGCGCAATCCACAGAGTCACAATTAAAGGCCAGTAACGAAGATCTCTCAGCACAACTCAAGTCCCCTACATCCCCGGTCGCGGCCTTGACCAAATACCCCAAGACACCGGCTCCGCCACGCCCGTTGATCCCTCGACGTCAGCCCTCTTACCTGAAACTCGACGCCTCCGTCAAACACCAGAAGACTTTGATTCTCGATTTGGACGAAACTCTGATCCACAGCATGTCCAAGGGTGGTGGTCGGAACAGCGGTCATATGGTCGAGGTGCGCTTGAATACTGCCTCCTTGGGC
The DNA here is from genome assembly GCA_018360185.1 of Claviceps lovelessii. Classification (NCBI taxonomy): domain Eukaryota; kingdom Fungi; phylum Ascomycota; class Sordariomycetes; order Hypocreales; family Clavicipitaceae; genus Claviceps; species Claviceps lovelessii. The sequence goes on from SRPU01000223.1 coordinate 9,757, forward strand.
ATGGGCACTGCCGCCGGAGGCGCTGCGCAGCATCCTATACTGTACTGGGTCAACAAGCGACCGTATTGTGATGAGTTCTTGCGCAGGATCTGCAAGTGGTTCAATCTTGTCATCTTCACGGCCTCGGTGCAGGAATACGCCGATCCTGTTATTGATTGGTTGGAAGCCGAGCGCAAGTATTTCTCTGCCCGGTATTATCGTCAGCATTGCACGTACCGCCAAGGTGCATACATCAAGGATCTGAGCTCAGTGGAGCCAGACCTGAGTAAAGTTATGATTCTGGACAACAGTCCACTGAGCTATCTGTTTCATGAAGGCAAGTGGAGAGAGATTGACTCTTGATGATGTCCCACATGCTGCCGCGTCGTCCTTGTTACTGACCTTGTTTTTTTTTTGTGCCTACCTCTTTTGGTTTTGTGTGTCTAGACAACGCAATTCCCATCCAAGGCTGGATCAACGATCCGACTGACAATGACCTGATGCATCTGGTTCCGCTGCTGGAGGGTCTCCAGTATGTCCATGATGTGAGAGCGCTCTTGGCACTTCGAGGCGGCGAAGACGGACAGCATATGGCGTGAGTAATGGGCAATTTTAGTGGCACTCATTTGGCGTTTTTCTTTTTCTTTTTCTTTTTTTCCTTTTTTTTCTTTGCAGAAATCTTTTATTAAGACGGGAGGAAAACGTGTGCATATAGCAATGTAGGTCTCAAGCACGCTGGTAACAGCATTTAGTTTTTCTTTCCCTTAGTTGAAAGATGTTTCTCTTTTGTTCCATAGTTGTACAGGTAGCAGCGCGCTCTACAGATAAAAGTCTTTTTTTTTTTTTTTGTGCAAGACGTAGTGAAAGATGCGGAGGAGGGTCATATTTTTATTCTTTCTTCGGGTTTATCATAGCCGGGACAGCTTGTCGATGCTGTTCGTCGTTGTCGTTTCATCGTTCAACCGGTAACAAGGGACCTGAGCAGCTGCATATTCTCGTAGCTGACCATGGTCATTTGACGAGCATTGGAAGACGTCGATGTGAGAAGACCAGGTTGATGAGCTGTAGCTCCGGAGGGGAGCATCGTCACGTTATGTACCTACATACATACATAGGTAGGTACATATATCGAACGCCAGCTTTCGCTGCCAGCATGTCACTCATCTATCCGCGTGGCACCCAGATCCCGTTTGGCAACGGCCACAAAATCTTGGCATCGCAAGTCCCATCCACCTTGGTTTTCGACGAGCCGTGCATCCATCCATCCATGCGTCGTGGAAACGCCGTGCGGGTGTCACGCGGAGCTGGGGCGGGCAGGCTGGCAGATGTGGTGGGCACTGGGCACTGGGCACTGGGGTGTGACATGTGTGGCGGTGCAATCATCGATTCTCACCAGACGTTTTTGTTGTGTCTTGGTGCAATATCCATATTGGACGTGGACGAAGGGCGTCTTTAGCATGTTGGGAAATCCATGTACAGCTGAATGGACGCTTCCCCTGCATGATCTCTCCGTATTTTTTTTTTTTTTGCGGAGAAAGGAAAAAGGAAAAAAGGAAAAACAAGAACAAGAACAAGAACAAGCTGCACAGTTAAGGCACTGTCCGCTTGGTGCCCCCTGCCCATTGCCAGCCGTTCTGTGATTGATTCAGCCAGTGCCTGCATATTGCGTGTAGGAGCTTAGATTCCGGATGCAAGTATCCGAAAGGATGTCCGGAAGGGACAACCAAAAAGATGGGGCGGCTGCATGGATGCTGAGCTTAAGCCCGCTCGATGTCGTCAGATCGAGAGGTGCATGGCCTCACTTATGGCGAAGCAGTGCCTCTGGGAGATTTTGCTAGAATCACGGGCTACGGAGACCCGGTCTGAGGAGCCAGACGCATCATAGGTCATGCTCTCGGAAAATTGGTTGGCGAAAATAAAAAATAAGAAAAATAAAAATAAAAATAAAAAAGCCCAGCCTGAGATGAGCCTACGTACCTACTACGTACTAGTGAAGCTCGATCGAGCGCGGCAGGCAGGGAAGTCGGGTTGGCGGACCCACGAGTCACGACCAGGTACTTCTTCATCCGTCTTGATGCTCCAGTGTCCAGACCAAAACGGCCTGCAGTCAAACCAACTGCTATGCACACCGGAATGCCTGAACAACCAGAAGATCGGTAGCCTGATCTGCCGAGAACGAAACACAAACGGAAAAAAAACGAAAAATGAAATGGAAATGAAAAATGACAACAAAGGGGGGAAGCACCCAGCAACGAAGGCGCCTCCTTCCGTCACAGCCCAAAAAAATCAAATGTCAAATAATATAAGGAAAAAAAAAAGTGGTGACATCATCGCCCGTGACGACAGGCAAGCAAGCCACAAACCGCGCGCTCTGGTCCAATCGAGATGGCTAGTCGGACAGAACATAACAAGGTAGCTCAGCTTTTTCGGCTCCATGTAACAAGGAAAAAGCGGGAGAGCAGGGCAGGAGGCGGAGGACCAGGCGAGGGCTGGAAGCTTTAAAAGGGAGAGGGGGCCAAGGTCCCTCTGTGATGCCGGAGCTGTTTGCTTGTATTCTCGATTTCGCTCCAATCGTAAGGTTGAAACTCTTGCATCACATCACCACTACCTCGTCGGAACCTCGTGGTCTTTTTTTGTTTTCCCTTTTTTCAAAAACACACAAGAACAAAACTCCCGACCCCACGAACTCTTTACCACACACTTTTCAGTCATCATGTCTCTGCACTGTGAGTTCATTCTTCTTTTTCAATGCTTTCGTCGCGGAGATGTGACTTTTGTCTGCTGAGCTACACGCTTTTAACATCACCTGCGCCCGCCGGATGGGCCGAGGGGACGACGCGAGGCACCCTCAAGCTGCTGGCACAAGAATTAACATGTGTTTTCTTTCGTCTAGACCTGCCTCCTGTGAAGCCTTCGGCCATTGCTCTCGGCACCTTTTTCAACCACGGCATTGAGCTGGCCATCTTGGGTCCTGTATTCGGCCAGACGTACCAACGCGCCAAGCAGGCCAACACCAAGGAAGAGTTTATCAAGTCCAAGGAGGCCAGTGGTGCTGCCATCGCTTGGGGCACGTCGTTTGTCGGATCTGCTCTGCAGAGTTACGGTGTCGGCGCCTTGATCAATGCCACTGCCACGCTGAGCTACAAGGGCGCTGCTTACTTGGGTGGTCTCATCTTTGCTGCGACGGCTGCTCCTGGTGTAAGTTTTTTTTCTTTCTCTTCTCCCTTTCCATCTTCGACTGTGATTTGGTCCCGAGAGCCACTGCTTGCTTCCATTCCATCTCATTTTGTTGGGCAAACGATCTATGCGCTCGTATGACGTTGGGTACTCCCATTGTGGTGCACGGCATGATGTGATGATGACGTCGTCACCTGGCCCCTGCAGACATTGGCGCCAGTTCTTTTTGTCCCGTCTCCTTCAAGGATATCCACTAACACTTTGTTTGTATTGTAGTTCATTGCTCAAATCTTTACTGAGAAACGTCCTATCGATACTGTCGGAGTCAGCATCGTCGTCAAGCTGATCGAGACTGTGGGCTTATCAATGTTCTTGACTTGGTGGGGAACTCGCACCAATCCTTTTGAGTAAGGCATCGGTAATGACGTTCAATGGAATATACGGGCGTGGAATGCTTGAACGCTGAATAACTGTCTATTCTGTGATCGGCATTACTTCAAGGTTGGATCATGCCTACCTCGGTTGTCTAAATAATAATTTTAAATTTTCATTATGTTAAGTGTCTATATGCAACCGTAACACTACTTACAACAAAGCTTGTGACGAATGCTTTTATAATGAAGTGCACGGTGTACACAAAAGCAAATGCCCCCGCCAGTCTGGATCTCTATTGAACAACATTCGTGAATGATTGTGACAATCAGAAAATGATATTGAATACTGCTCCTCCTCGCATTCAGCGCTCCCCGTTACAGAAATAACACGAGTGCCTAGACGGATGAATATGTATTTTTTTCTTCTTTTTGTCCCAGGCATGCCTCTTGAATTTAGAATGCAGAATTGAACCTGAACGCCGCCGTAACCCAATTCGGCCCTGCTGGCCTACTCACACTGCAAGGTACGTTATACATCTAGATCAGAAAAAAAAAAATCCAGTGCCTCCAACATCTGCTCCCTACAAGTCTTCTTTAAAAAAAAAAAAACCAGCGGACATCGCCATCTCGACGGTCTCGCACTTTCGCACCCAAATGAGTACGAGTAGACCCTCCTTTCGCAGACTCAATCCCAGATGTAGCGGATTGCCCAACATCACGTCATTTCCTTCGCTCTCATTCTCGCCTCCTCCTCCCCTTTTCATGACTTTTTTTTTTACGCCTTGGATTCACCCTTTGTCCAGAACGACTGCTTAGAGTACTCCTTCTGCACCAACTTGACCAGCGAAGCATACGCCTCCCCAAACGACTCATCGCCCTCCTCATCCTTGCTGTCCTTGGCGGCGGCAGCGGCCTTCTTCTTGCCCTCGGGCTTCTCCATGATCATGACCACACTGGTGGGGCGCTTGGTCTTGGCGGCGGCGCCGAGCTCAGCCCGCGAGGTGACGAAGATGAAGGGCACGTTGTGGTCTTCGCACAGGACGGGGATGTGGGAGATGACGTCCATGGGGGAGATGTCGCCGGCGATGATGACCACGCCGGGGAAGGAAGTGTAGCCGGGTGCGGAGGCGGGTGATTTGCGGAGCGTCTTGACGACTTCCTTGACGCCGCGCTTGAGAGTGCCGTTCTTGGCGGCTATATTTCAGTGTTTGTCTCGTGGTCAGTTCCCGGCGCCCGATTTGGTAGCAGATTTAAAGAAAGGACACCTCTGGCGTTGCAGACATGGCAAACAGAATGCTAATGTCCTTTTTCTTCCTCTTCCTTTCCGACCCCTTGAAGAACAAAGTACGACCGGCAAAGAGAGAAATTATCCCCAAAAGGAAGAGACAAGGGCGCATTGTAGCACAAAGGGAGGTAAGAAAAGAAAAAGACATACCCTTTCGAATCGTCTTGTACACCTTCTTCATGCCCTTCTCATCCGCCACCGGCACCGCAAAAGGCACCACCGTCCTCTCTAGGGGGAGAACCACGGCAGGGGCAACATCCTCGTCCATGTCCGAATCCACGTCGCCGGCGACGGGCTTGGCCGCCGCGGCATCCTTCTGGAGTTTCTCGTCCAGCACGGCGGCCAGCTTCTCCTTCTTCTCCTTCTTGTCCTTCTTGTCCTTTTTGGGTTTGGACACGCCGCCGTTGTCGTCGCTTCGCTTCTTGTCCTTCTTCTCCTTTTTGTCGGGTCTTTCGGCGGCCATTGTGGTGGTGAGACGGGGACTGAGCGTATGAAGATGGAGATGAACGATCAACGATGGACGATGGACGATGGAGAAAGACCTCTCGACAGGTCTGGGGGATCGGTGGGAGATTTGGCTTTTTTTTTTTTTTTTTGTCCTTCTTCTCGTGGTTGTAACTCGGATTATTTTGAGATGATGCGGAACCTTTGAACGGACAAATCGTATGTATATTGTTGCTCCTGTTGTTCCGAAACGGATTGTCTTGGTCTCCTTCGTATCAATGGCCAAAAAGAATTCGCCAAAAATAGATAATCCAACGGGGCTGTGCCGGAAAGAAATATGGAATGTCAGAGTCGGCTGGCGCTCTCCAAGAAGTTCTTCGTCCACTTCTCGCGGGAGGATTTTCCTCGTAATTTTTTCTCCCAAAAAAAAAAATGGCCCATTGAAACTTTCGGACGTGCTTGCGGCTTTCGGTAGCATGTTGTGCCGGTTCCGGTAGGAGTCACGTGATTTTCCCAGGTGGGAGCTTGCGACGTCCGCAGTCACTGCCAGTGTGCGTGTGAGAGAATGGATTTGATTACGTCCCGTTGAGTATCAGATGAATCAGAATGCGGCCGACGTTTCTTTTCAGATTTTGTTGCGCTGTACTCGGTACGACTGTCTTGGTAGTCGTGACTGTTGGGATTATCCCTTGTGGTGCCGATACACTCACGCACACGAAAGGGCTATCAATACAACAAAGGGAAAAAAAATATCAGATATATGCAGCAGAAGCATGCGCTCGTCGCAAACCGCACTAGGTTCTACAACATCTATTGCTCGTCCCCATTGTCTAGACTATGATGTACAGTTTTGCTTCCACCAAGCATCCGCCCATGCCTTTTTCGAGCTTTTTACTCTTCCTCGCCAAACTCGGCACGGCCGTGCTTGGAGTTGAGATAGTGGTTGCTACTCGAGTGGTTAGATGATACCGTCCATCTGAAGTTGCCATGCACCAGTAGATAAGGAAACCTTACCGCTCAGTAGCCCAGTCCATGAGGTAGTATGCGGCAACCAGAGGAGGAACCCAGTAGAAGATTTGGCCCTTGGTGCGGCGGAAGGTGTTGAAGATGGCGTCGTGGAAAGTGCCGCTCATGGGGTTCTGTCGGTTGGCAGAGACACCATAGTGAATGATTCCCTTTTGCTTGGCGCCGCCTATTTTCGTCGTGTTAGTCCTGTGATCTGGGATGGAATGCTGCTGATGTTGACCAAATGGCAATATGTCGTGTGAAACCACCACCCTCCCCCCCTCCCCCGGCAATAATGTAATGCCGCCCAGTATAACAGAGGTTTGGCCTTCGATTAACAGGAGTTCTTCATGGACAGAAGAAATTCATTGCCAATTGGTGCCGAAAGCGGGCCACATCCTGTCCGCTCGTCTCATCGCCATTTTCTTCTTGGACCGAGGTCTGTTATCCGCTCTCGTCCTCCTCCGCAGTTTGCCAGCACGTCGAGGTCGATCGCCGAAAGAAAATCCATGTACTCACCCATCTGTCCCCAGTCACCAAGCCAGCTACAATATTGGTCAGCCCAAGTTCATGACATCGAAATTACAGCGAGATTTTCCGTTTCGGTCGCGAAGGAAAAGGTCGCACGCAGAAGAAGCACCCTCATCCCACCCCCCCCCCCCGCCGTCGACGAAAGAGACGTGGGAGAAACCAAGAAAAAAAAAAGAGCAAGACTCACTGGCCAGCCTTCCAATTGGGAGCACCGCTGCTCAAAGCTTGCGTCGGTCTCATCGTGGCTAGAATCGAAGGAACTGGTTGGCCGTTAACGTCCTTTGCGCTGCTGCGAATGGATCGTGATTCGTGACTACGAAAGGCGAATATGCCCCGGGAGAGGTTAAAGTCTTGGAAAATCGCAGACCGACCCGTCATCCCGAGCGTTTCCCGATCAGGCTTAGCGCGATGGCCACGACCCGAACATCAGCCTTGCTTCATAGTCCTGGGCCTCTGGCGCTGACACTGACGCGGACAAGAACATTGAAAGAATAAGCTGTTCTGGTTGGCGCGAGCGACAGAGCTTGGATCGAATTTCGTCAACCACTTCCACCACACCACCCCTCTCCCTCCATACCTTCGCCGCTGCCGTTCCCCCCCCCCCCTTTTTACTCAGAATACTTGCACGATTTGTGAATCTCGTCCTACAAAACGTGTTGTTTTTGCGAGAATGGCGTCCGCAGCGCGAGCACTCAACCTCATCTATCGGCTGGCTGTGCCGGCCTCCGCTGGCGCATTCCTCGCCGGTCAGTCCATCTTTGACGTGAAGGGTGGATCCAGAGCCGTCATCTTCGACCGAATATCAGGTGTCAAGGAGGAAGTCATCAACGAGGGAACCCATTTCCTGATCCCCTGGCTGCAGAAGAGCGTCATCTTCGACGTGCGAACCAAGCCGAGGAATATTGCCACCACGACGGGAAGTAAGGACTTGCAGATGGTGAGCCTGACGCTGCGTGTGCTGCATCGGCCGATTGTCCAGGCTTTGCCAAAGATCTACCAGGTATGCAAGAAGCTTGCTTTCTTTAAAAAAGTGCTCGACTGACCCTCGTTAGAACCTTGGCGTCGATTACGATGAAAGAGTCCTGCCTTCCATCGGCAACGAGGTCCTCAAGGCCATCGTCGCCCAGTTCGACGCCGCAGAGCTCATCACACAGCGTGAAGCCGTCTCTAACCGAATCCGAAGCGACCTCACCCGCAGAGCCGCCGAGTTCAACATTGCCCTCGAGGACGTGTCCATCACGCACATGACTTTTGGCCGTGAATTCACCAAGGCGGTCGAACAGAAGCAGATTGCCCAGCAGGACGCGGAGCGAGCTCGCTTCATCGTCGAGAAGGCCGAGCAGGAGAGACAGGCCAACGTGATTCGTGCCGAGGGTGAGGCCGAGAGCGCCGACACCATCAGCAAAGCCATTGCCAAGTCTGGCGACGGCTTGATTCAGATCCGCAAGATCGAGGCCAGCAGGGAGATTGCGTCGACGCTGTCTTCGAACCCGAATGTGGCGTATCTGCCTAGTGGGAAGTCGGGTAATGGTGGACAGTACTTGCTATCGGTTGGACGGGCTTGAGGCTGATGGATGAATGAACGGAATGAGTGGACGGATGGTGCTGTATCAATAGGTCTTATGAGAACAGTGGTGGGACCGAAGAAAAAAGGGATAAGGGATAAGGAGGAAACCCGCTCTCCGCTTCGTCGCTGGAATTTATATGAGCAACTACATGTAATTCTATTTTTTTTTTTTTTTTGCAGAAACTAGGAATGACGAAAAATGAAACACGCTCCTAGAACGAAATGGTGCCCGTGTGTCTCCTTATAGGCTAGCCATGCATGTTGCTTTCAATTCAAAATGTTTCATTGGGAAAAAAAAAATAAAAATCTATGCCTCTTGCGTCTCGATGAATGCTTCCGTGAGCTTTCCATGTGCCTCCTCAGGTTTACCCGGCGGCCAAATCTCACCGTGCAGCACCCTCCAACCCGCTCGCTGCATATCCTTCCACTTGTCGACAATCTTTAAACGGACAAGCTCCCCCGCTGCTCTGGCATCTTCGGCAGAGTCATGGCCCGAGGGCTTCGGTCCCGTCTCCACCTGAATCTTCTTGTTCAGATGCACCTCCATGAGCATTTTCAGGCCATTGCGGTACGGCAAACCCGCCTTATGGGGATACAACAGCACCGTGTCGATGAGCGTGGGATGAACCACCCGCACGGCGTTTAGGTCATTCTCCAATCCGTGCCCGATGAGGGGGGTAGACGGCGCCAGGAGGGAGAATAACAAATCCCGAGCGACTTGGGGAGATGACACCTTTTTCAGAGTCTTTGCCACGGCATTGTTCTTTTTGTCCTTGGCGGGGTGATCGGCTCGAACCGGGAGAGACGTCGTGGCAGGGAGGGAATCGTGAGGCTCCGAGGGCGTGGGAGTCCAGTCAGCTGCCCTGGCCATGTCGTCGGGCCAAACACCCGAGTACCGGGAATTGAGATCGAGAATCTCGCCGAGAGGCTGGACTAGGATGTCCAGCAATTCTTCTTCGGTGGGCCATGCCGTGGCGGTGAGGCGGATGAGCTCCATGCCGTGCACCGTGTAGGCCATCTCGCAGTCGAAGCAGACGGCCCTGTCTGGGGGCACGTTTGCGTTTTCGGGCGTAGCAGCGTAGTTCAGAACTGCGGCGAGGCGCTTGGGATCCCCGGCCTTGAACACGTGCTTATCGTGCGTGAAACAGCCGGCCGACTCTCCGACTTCCTGCCCACAGCATAGATAGCGTTTCGGCACTCTGGTGGTATCGCCTGGAGCTTTCGCCGGGACATACGCCTTGCCCCAGTGGAAGTTGCAGGTGCCGCCGGATGTCAGCGCTCCGTCTTCCTCTCTGCGGCCCGGAAACACCTGGAAGCGCTGCTGGCAGCGATCGCACTTTTCCCAGCCCTTGGCTGCGTCTAGCCCGCTTCGCGCAGCTGCCACCACCTCGTCCGAGGGAATCGAGGACACGTAGCCGTGGGCTGCAAGGCCTGTGATGTCCGTGAGGAGATGTTTGAGCAGCACGACTTCTTGTGAACTCGTCAGTCCCGTGTTGATTGCTTTGGCGTCGCTATCGCCGCTAGCTGCGTGCTTGGAGCGCGGAGCCTCTTTGATGCGTTCATCCCTCCACTGAGAGACTTTCATTTTCTTGTATTGCATGACCTTGTTCTTCATGACGTTTGCGTACACGGCTGGCTTCTCAAGCGCTGCGGTCTGCTCCTCATCCAGAGCCTTGGAAATGAGATCCTGATCTGACATGATTAGATCAGCGGCGGCAGCGGTGGCGGCGGCAGCAGCAGCAGCATTGGTATCTGTCTTCTTCTGAACCTTGAGTTCCCTATTTAGTCGACTAAACTCAGCGTGCAGCAGTTTCAAAAGCTTGAGGCGAGTCTCATGGCTTGCTGGTGAGCTCTTCAGTAGCCGTGGATTCAGCGACTCGGGTTTCCTCGTCCTCTTTGCCGCGCCCGCGCCCGCGTCCGACTTGCCAACGGACCCGGGGTTGCCTGCGGTATGAATGCTTTTGAGCTTGGAATTGGGAGCGATTTTCTGCTGCGCGGCTGCGAGACTAGATCTTCCGCCAGCTGTCTCGACGTTCCGCCGGATAGGTGGTGGTGATACAGGTCGCGTGGCCGAGAGCAGCGAAGTTGTCGTGCCCGTGCCCGTCTTCCCATCCAGACTTCGATTTTCTCGATCTGATTTCGGTACCTGTTGAGCTTGCGAGCGGTTGTCATGCTCAATCGTCTTGATGCGTTTCTGCGGTGCACTCTCGTCTGGTGGTGAGCGCTCACGTCTGCTCTTCTCGGCTTGATGAGTCACCGCGACCTCCCCCTCTGGAGGTTTGTCTTCGGCGTGGCCAAAGATGCATTGGAAGGCGGTACAGCCTTTGCCAGCAGGGCAAGGGATGTGTTTGAGCGACAGACTCATGATGGTGAATGAAGTCGTTTGAAAGCAACCATGTTCGTGTCCCAGGCAGCGCCAAGCTCAAGTGGGTTGCTGACGTGCGCCGTATGAAAGGATACCAAGTGCCAGTGTAGAGATGATTGGGGATTCTGGGCCAGATTATCTTCGCCTCTTGTTTTTTCCAGCGACAGACTGAAAATGAGGCCGTAAAGAGCTGATGGAAGATGATGTCAGAGGAGGATGATGAGCTCAGATTCAATGGAGGCTCTCCGTGTCACAAGCAAAAAAGTGGGTCGCCAGCGAACACCTGGTTGTGCAACGTTTCAGTGACATTTCGATAAAGTGAACAGGGCGTTGTCAACTTGAAGAACGATTAAAAAAATGATACGATGGAAAATCTTGAAAGGCTGTTCCAGTTCAGATGAGCCATACCGCAATTCGTACAGTGGTTTCTAATTTCGTGTACTTTGGCATCAAATTTGTGACTTTTCACTTCAACAGGAAGCGGTTGTGGGAGCTGTGCTCAACGCTTGGCTTTTCCTTTCCTTTTCTTTCTTTTTCTTCTTCCTTTTTTTCCTTTTTTTCCTTTTTTTTTTGTCTCCCACAGCCCATCAATGCCAGCACTGCATCCGCAGTTTAGATGACACCTGGAATAAACCGTTTGGTTCTCCGATGCCAAGCAACCCATTTGTCCCCAAAGACCTCCTTCAGCATGGCTTCCTCGTCATAGACTCGTCGACCCAACGAGTACAAGCTCATGGAAATGGCCACGGCATGACACAGAAATCCCCAGCCACGCAGACTACCCAGAATGTTCTGCGAGATAAAGTATGCAGGCCATCCATCCCATCGAACGAAGAGCATCTGAATGGAAACCGACACGAGCACGATCCCCGTGTAGCTCGGGTGTTGGATGTAGGCGTAGATGCCCTTGGTGTTCAGCTCATCGGGTTTGGCCAGGGCAAAGGTAAAACGGCGTCCCAGGGCGCCAAAAGCAGCGAGTCGCATGGCTGCTCCGACGAATAGGAACAAGAAGCCCAGTAGTGCTGTCCATGTCCAATGAAAGAGGTCTTGATTCAAGAAACGAGGTGGAGATACCGCTCCACAGTCCAGGAGAAGGGTCACGACGGCGTGGAGAAGACCGGAGCCAAAGCTGATGAGTCGGCAGGCCAGGACGGACCGCGAATGGGCGATGAAAAAGCCGACGCTGTCCTTGGCCCATGCCTGGCTAGCATTCGGATTCGGGTTGGGAGGTCTGAAACAGAGGGACGCAAGATGCCCGGAAAGGATGGTGGCAATGGCGAAGGAGATGGCTGACAGCGACAGCATTGCTGTTTGATTATTCTTTTCTCTTCTTTTTCTGATGTTCTTCCTTTTTTGTTTTCGTTTCTTTTTGCCTCTTCTAATGCGGCAGGAACCTTCAAGGATCAAAAGGCAGGCAATGCTTGGTTGCGACCATGGCTCCAACGATGGACCATATATACCCTTGGATTCGGACTATATTTTCCGGGCATTGATCTTGGGTTAAGTAGCATTGGATCTGTGCACGAGCGCTAGGGGCTAAACATCCCGTTAGCGGCCGAATATTTAATAAAAAAAAAAAACTAAAAAAAACTTGCTACTTGGACAAAGTAGTCAATTTCTTTAGGTGCAGTATGATAGACGGCAGACGGGCCCTCTCCACATTTTTGGTGCAGCAGCAGCAGCTTTATTTTCCCATGGAAATCTGTAGCTGTTTATTTCCATCCATCGTAGCCGCGTCTAGGTAAGCATGGGCAGTGCCGGAAACTCGAGGTTGATGCCATTTTGGTTCGAAATTGAAATCGAGGTTGATGCCATTTTGGTTCGAAATTGAAATCGAGATCGAAAATTGGCCGCCAACGCCAACGCCAACGCCTAGCGTAGCGTATTCAATGAACATTGAAGCCGCCACCTGTCGAGGCTCGCCAAAGGGACGGCCGGCGTTTTCCGTTTCACGGCTTCCAGGACGGCTCGATAGCTCCTTTGCCTTCGATGGCCACTGTGAAAGGAGCACCTACCCCTACTTACCAACCTAGTAGTTTACTGCTAGTTATTTAGTAAACGGCATAAAAAGGAGTTGCGAAGGAACAAAATTTTCATGGCGTCGTACCAGGTTGTCCAGCGGCCAGCCACATCTAGCTTGCACAAAAGTTCCTGAAGAGTTACGAAAGCCTTGGCGTCGCAACCAGCCCAAGTCTGTGCCGACGGCAACCATTTGTGAAGGGAAGTGATGCCGAGACTTGGAATTCCTTGTTGGGCGACAAAAGCGGCGTGCGAAGGGAGGGAGCCATTTTCGCATCCAGCTCGTTTTGTTCTGACTCCTGAATGCTAAGGGGGCGGCTAAGCGGATGTCTATCAAAAGGATACTCGAAGAGCCAGAACTGGCACCATCATTCATTCGACTCCTCCCGTATTCATCGGCACATCCTAGAGGCTGGAAGAGTGACGATGTAATGGATCCTGGCGTAGCTGCTGAGGGTCAAGGGTCAAGACTCAAGACCGGACGCAGTTGTTTGTCTACTTTTGTCGCAGAAAACTCACCGCCCAATCCAAGGTTCTCTTTTTTTGAATTAATCGTATCATCCTAGAATAAGGAACTTGAAGTACCCTCTATTTCTGCAAACCAATGGCCATGCAATTTCACTACCATCCATATCCCATGGTCATACTCTTTGGCGTCTCCAAGGCAGACGGCCCTGTTATGTTGACGCCACGGAAGGTAGCAACTTAGAAGCTGCGCTTTGTTGACAGCAAGAAAGGCCTGGGAAATCAAAATCGTGCACGTGGGCTGCGTCGTGCCATGCAAGCCACATCTGCGGTGCCCCCAGCATCGCGGGTCACGTGCTTACCCCTTGATCACCCCACCCATTACCCCACAGCAGACCCAACAAGACAAGTGGACCAGCCGTTCACCAGCTCTGATAAGTCACGAACCACAGTGACGACGTGTCGAGACTCCAGAGCGAAACCTGCGCTAGTAGGGGAGCAAGTGGTTCAACCGTTCACCAAAGTCACCATTTCGCCGTTGCACCATTACACCTCACCAATTGACCTCCTTCTGCCTTCAAATGTTGGGCTTACGCAAAACTGCCTTGCATGGTGCTCTGGTCCTCACTCTGGGCTCCTTTTAGACCAGCCCTCCGTGTCTGGCCGTCGACATCGACACCGATACCGACATCGACATCGACATCGACATCGACGCTCACGGCCTACATCAGGCACCGCATCGCGAGCCCCCCCATTCGTCAGGGGTTTCCCCCTCTGATCATGGCGCCTCCGACCTATCCCAAGTATGAGGGAGGCTCTCCCTCGGCCGATCACTTGTGCGTGCTTGTTCACGGGGTGAGTCTGCGTGACTTGTCTTTGACCCTTTTCTTTTCTTTTCTTTTCTTTTCTTTTCTTTTTTTTTTTTTTGCCTCGACGTCCTTTTTTTGTTTCCAATTCAATCTTCTGAAGCGATTACTTTCTCACACAGTTCCTTCGCATGTGATTCTAGCTATGGGGAAATCCCGACCACATGAGAAACGTGGCGAAAAGCCTGCGCGATTTATATCCCCCGAGTGAGCTGCGACTCTTGTTTGCGAAGCGCAATAGTGGTAGCTTCACCTACGATGGCATCGAGCGTGGCGGTGAACGCATCTGCTCTGAGATTGAGGAGGAATTGCGCGCCGTGCAAGAGAGCGGCGGGAAAATCACCAAAATCAGCATTGTCGGATATTCCCTTGGTGGACTGGTCTGTCGGTATGCCGTGGGTTTGCTTTACGCCAAAGGCATCTTGGATAACCTTGAGTGCATGGTATGTGATGGGCTCTTTCGCGCGTCAACAACCGTCCTGACATCTACCCCAATCCACCCACCGCGTGCCCTTTTCCACGGCTGTTTCGTTTGTGTGCGTACGTTGGTGTACGTAGGTTCTGTGCGTAGCGTTCTGACCCGGATTTCTTTTCCATTCCAACAATAGAACTTCACCACGTTTGCATCCCCCCATCTAGGGGTCCGCACACCACTCAGGGGCTGGCACAACCACGTCTGGAACATCATGGGCGCTCGAACTCTGTCCATGTCAGGAAGACAGCTCTTCACCATAGATGCTTTCCGCGATACCGGAAGGCCGTTGCTCTCCGTGCTGGCGGAACCCAACTCCATATTCATGACAGGGCTACGGAAGTTCAAGAGACGGACGCTGTACACCAACATTGTCAATGATAGAAGTGCCGTGTATTATACGACCTGCATTGCCAAGACGGACCCCTATCGCAAGCTGGATTCCATCAAGGTCAACTCTCTCAAGGGCTATGAGGGAGTCCTCTTGGATCCGGCGAATCCAGTTCAGCCATCATCACCAAAGTTCCGTGGCCCTGCGACCTTGTCTTCCGTGACGGGGTCCGTCGTCAACTGGATCAAGAGGATTCCGTTCATGGTGACTGTTGCCGTGTTCGTGCCGATCGGGGTCCTGGCCTATCTCTTCAACTCTGTCATTCAAAACATTCGGTCTTCCCAACGGATCAAGGTCTACGAGCGAGGCGAAGCCGGCGTGAGTCTCGATGGGTACCGGGTGCCCGTTCTGATCAAGGAACTCCGCGAAGAAGTTGAAAACACGTACGAGGCGCTCAACAGCTCCCAAACCCAAGAATACCTCGCGGCCGAGGACGAAGACGATGTCGATGCCATGAGCGCAGAGGACAGAAGACTGATACAGCGGGAGCGGCGACTCTCGGTCCCGGCTCAGCCAACCCTGGCGCTAACGCCGCACCAGTTTGAAATGATTCGATCTTTGGACACACTAAAATGGCGCAAGTATCCGGTGTGGATCCGTAACGACCGACACAGCCACGCAGCAATCATCGTGCGCATGGACAAGAAGTCGTTTGATGAGGGGTGGGTGGTGTTGCGGCATTTCGCCGGGGACGAGTTTCTGATATAGACTGCATGCAAATTTGTCGTGCAGCAACATTTTTGTGAGAGCAGCGTCTCGATGACCGGGACACAAAGCGACATGCATGAACCAGCATAGACCTACACGCGGGGAACTAGAAGGATAGATGGGTACAAGTGTTGGCGGTTTCCATTCGGCATACAACAGACGTTGAGGGTTTCATTTGTATATACATGTTCATTTCAATTGCACTCCATGCCCGTTTCTTCTGTTGAATGCCACCAGGAAGTGATTGCGAGAACCGTTCCCTTGGCTGTTGAACGTTGCATTGGGAATCATGAATGGTGTTTTTACTATACTACATTTGTCTATTTTGTATCTATTTTGTATCTATTTTGTATCTATTTTGTATCTATTTTGTATCTATTTTGTATCTATTTTGTATCTATTTTATATCTATTTTGTATCTATTTTGTACCTATTTTGTATCTATTCTGTAATCTATTCTGTCATCTATTCTGTAATCTATTCTGTAATCTATTCTGTAATCTATTCTGTAATCTATTCTGTATCTATTCTGTATCTATTCTGTAATCTATTCTGTAATCTATTCTGCAATCTATTCTGTAATCTATTCTGTAATCTATTCTGTAATCTATTCTGTAATCTATTTTGTATTCTTGTTTCGTATTCTTGTTTTGCCTCTCGTATCATATTTTACATCATTATACAATTCCGTCGCCTCATCACAAGACTCGTACCCTCGTGCTGGACAACCACGCCGTGCAACAACTCCCACATACGTCCATGTCCCGTCGCGAAAAAATTAAATTGAA
>SRPU01000224.1:0-26176 GCA_018360185.1 Claviceps lovelessii
GGAAAAAAAAAAACAAAAAAAAAAAAAAAAAAGGAAAAAAGGAAAAAAGACAATGTATTCATACGGAAGATGCTGGGACGGGGCATCCTTTCCTAGCAAAAGAGCAGTGGAGAGGGGAGAAGTACAGGCTTATGCGACGAGGACTGATTATGTTGGATTCTTTTTCTGTCCCTCTTCATATTCTTCTTTATACGGGACCCATGGCGTTGGCAGGCAAGGGATTGTATTACATGCATACATGCTTTATATATGTGTAATAGCCACGAGACAAGACATGATCTGCACACCGGGCTTTTTCCTCCCTGGCGTTGAGGTGACTCTTAGCATGGACGAGGTTTGTTGTAGCATGCGTAAAAAGGGGTTGAGTGGTAAAATTTATAAAAGACGAGCGTGGAGGTCGTCTCTGCATGAGATGTCCTTGTACGAGGGTGTCATGTCAGCACGAGGGCCTCGTATCACCGAGTATCTCGTCCATAACCCCATTTGCCACCCCATTTCGCCGCCAGTTGCCTCGCATTCACCAATCAAGCCGTCCACCTCTCCCCGTTACTCCTCCCAGGACTTCCGTGGTCTCCTCGGGAGGATTATTAAACGGAATAAAGGGGGAAGCATAAAGCCGTTCCTTCGGCAATTGTCTGTGATGTATTTATTACTATGAAACGGAGGAGAAACCCGGTTCAGTAGCAAATGTCTGCGGTGTATTATTGAATAGAATAGAAAAACCGTCTTATTGGGAAATATGTTGTTGTAGTACCGAATGGAGGAAAAGAACTGGTTTGTCGGCAAGTATCTGCAATGTATTATTAAAAGGAACATCTCGACAAATATCTGCGACGTATTATTAAAAGGAACATCTCGACAAATATCTGCGACATATTATAAAAAGGAGAAGAAAGAAGAAAAAAAGATGTGTTCCCCATGCAATTAAGCCTTCACACACACTCTCCCTTTGGGAAAACAAAATTTAGAATTCAGAATTTCAAGATTCAAAGACGTAAGGAAAAATGAAAAAAAAAAAAAACGAAATAAAATAACAACAAAACCCTGTTCGTCGCCAAGACGCGAGCTGGCTGTCATGACCTGCTATGAGAGCTGTTTGGGTGCATGATTCTGGCGCGAGCGACTTGAGTGGGCGAGGCTGACATGCTTGCCTATTTTGTTTTAATTTGTTTTGTTTTGTTTTGTTTTATATCTATCTTGGTATATTTTATTCGGGTTTCTGTGGTTGACTCTGTCCCGAAGTCTATTTTTGCAGCACATGGCCATTATTTTATTTTGTTTCATCTGTCTATCTTTTGAATAAACAAGTATAATGTTTTTTTTATTCTTTTCGCCTGTAGCGCTATCAAGGACATTTGCCAGGCTCGTCGCCTTTGTCCTTTGTGATCTTTTCCCAAGCCGATAATCATCATTCCTATCATTTGGAGAAACCCCCGACCGAGCACGACATGTGTCAATCGGACCCGTCACGGGGTGGGGACCGTTATTGACGCGCAGTAGCGCTTAGATTATTGGCTTATATTCATGCTATTTCTAACTACGTGTAAATTGTATATAAAGGAAAATATCTATGAAATGGTGCGCACAGCCGTAGCCCTTGTGTAGCGCGGGATTACGATAATCCGCGCGTTATATATGCTCCACCTATGCGTTCTAGGCAACATACCCCCTAATTAGAGCGTAACTAACTAAGGAAGACCGCTCTAATTATATAGAAGCAGTGTGTATAGTAGCATTTGCAAAAGTAAGGTTAATATAAGCTAAAGAAAGGAGGTTATATATAGAAAATATAGATATTATAAATTCCTTCTAATATCTATAAATTCCTTTTTTTCTTTTCTCTTTATAAGCACCTTTTTTATTATAATTAGTAATTCTAATTACTACTGCTACTACTACTGCTATTATACCTTCTTTAAGGTTAGGGAGGGTTCTTTAAAAGAATACCTAATAGGCACTCCCTTTAGAGGTCTTTTTTAAAATTTCTTTTAATTTTAAAGATTATAATGCTAATAATTTTCTTACTTTCCTTATACTCCCTTTATTACCCCTTTTATCTCCTTTATCTTTTTTTTTAAGCTTATAGCCCTTTAGGAAGGTTAGGAAGCCTCTCCTTACCTAAGTATATAAAGGTTATAAAAGCACTGCTCCTAGGACTTTACTATAAAGGTAAAAGTAAATAGTAAGTCTAAAAAATACTCTGTATTTTTTATAATAACTTTACTAACTCTACTAAGCTAATATTACCTATATTTTAGGGTATATAGTGCCTTATACTCTACTTAGGGTGTGTAAAGGCTACTATTATAAGTAAGGGTAATAGTAAAAGATACTATAAAACTAAGTTTAGAAAGTCTTTAAAATACTTCTTATATAAATTAAGTAATTATTATTATAATAACTTATATACTATACTAATTCCTATTACTAAGTAAATACTAGTAGTATAGGGTTATAACTAAAAGGTAAGCTTTCCTCTTCTTTTTACTTTACTTTAATAATAAATATTAATGCTTTTATTCTATTAAGGCTGGATACGGGATACTGCTTAGTGGAGTGAAGACTAAGACACAGAAGATGCACTGCGACGTAGCTGCTAGGTAGGGGGTAGTGCTTAAAGGTATAAATCTCTACCCTATTATATAAATATGCGCGCTTCTTTTTTTATATACCTTCTTAGCGCGCTACTAGGTTATAGCAAGGGCATTATATACCTTATAACTTCTATACCCCCTTAGGCCTTATAAGGCTAGCTATATATAAAGCCTTAAGGAGAAATAGTTATAATAAAATACCCTCTCTTTTCTTATAATTACCCTTAATTATAGTTTTATAAATAAGTTATAGCTTACTTACTACTTACTAATAGCTTTTATAATAGCTTTACTTCTCTTAGTATTATACTTATTTCCTTATAGAGTAAAGACTGCCTTTTATTGCCTCTTCTTAGTAATTTATAGTTATATTAAAAGCTTACTACTATTTTACTATTTGCCTAAGGCCTTTATAATAGTTTTACTGCCCTTAGTATTATACTTATTCCCTTATAAAGTAAAGACTACCTTTTATTACCTTTTCTTAGTAATTTATAGTTATACTAAAAGCTTACTACTATTTTACTATTTACTTAAGGTCTCTATAATAGCTTTACTTCCCTTACTATTATACTTATTTTCCTATAAAGTAATGCCTACCTTTACTATTAAGCTTATTTTCTTATAAAGTTAAATCTAGAAATACCCTTATTTTTTATTACCTATCTTACTAACTATACTTAGTTATAACTTTAACTAGCATATCTCTTATAGATTAGGTAACTACACTACTACTATACTGCTTATTAGAGGTATTTTCTTTATAAGCATTTTAATTTGCTAGCCTATAGTTATTATATTATAGCATTATTTTCTAGCCTTATTTTTTCTAAAACCTTACTTTTTCTTATACTAAGAAGTTATAGTAATATAGTAGTATACCTACTAAGTATTATAATTTATTCTCTTTTTCCCTTATTTTACTTACCTAGCCTTTAACTTATTTAGGTATTTTATTTCTCTTTTACTTTATTAATTTAAGGCTTAAAGTAAGCTATAGTAATATAGCTAGCTTTTTATATAATTATTATAATAGCTTTAATTTATTATATTATAAAAGGGGATAGTTTAATATAGCTAGCCCCCTCCTTTTTTAGGGTATTATTATTAAGTTAAAAACTTACTTTATTAGTATAGCTAGTAATAGCTACTAATATATAGCTAGGCTACTATTACTATATTATAATTTACTAATTTAAGCATATTAATTACTTAGTTAGGATTACTTTTATATATAATACCCTTATTTTTATAGGCTTCTTAATAACTATAAAAACACCCTCTTCTCCCCTTCTTTTCCTACCTTTTTTTCTTTATTATTTTTATTACTAACTATAAGTCTTTTTTTCTTTATAAGCTTCTAATAAGGTTACTACTCTTTTTTTACTTTTTTTTCTTTATTTTACTAACCTTATTCTTTTAGTTACTACTTATTACTTTATTACTTACCTTTACTTTTATAATAAGCCTTTTTTTTTTTTATTTTTTTTTTTAATAAATTTTCTATAAGTACTTAGCTATCTCTTTACTTTTTTATTACTAACCTTTAGCTAGTCTACTATAGCTTCTAAGAATTATACTTTTTTAATAAAATACTATTACTATATTACTATAAAACTTAATTTTACCCCTAATATTATAATAGTTATAGTATAAGTACTCTATACTTTATTAATAGCTATAGTTTAATACTAATAGCTATACTCTTACTACTAATAAGGAGAAACTTCCCTACTTATATTATAGGCATTAGGTTTATACCTAAAAGTTATAGCCTAAAGCTTCTATTAGTAATAAAAAGAAATATAATTTATAGCTATAGTATATTATAGTTAGTATACCTATTTCTATAGTATATAGCCCCTTTAATAATAAGTAACTTACTATAAGGTAGCTATTATTCTTTTATTAATATATTTTCTTTCCTAACTTATAGGGGTAAGTATAAAATATACTGCTTATAAGTATAATAATAAAACTTATTTTTATATAAAAAAACCCTCTCTTTTTCTTTAGTTTATATCTTTACTTAGGTATTACTACTAACTTACTATTTTTTCTTAGTAAAATATATATTAGGTATATTTTTACTATAAAGTCTTCTACCTTATAAAGAGAAAGACTAATAACTTAAAGTATTATTAAATTTTAGTATAGTTTTTTAATGCTTTTTATAAGCCTACTATTAACTTACTGCTTAGGGTTTACTTACTACTATTTCTATATTAAACCTTATACTTAATAAGTAAAAAAATATAAATAAGCTAGAATATATTAAAAGGGTATAATTATTATATAAGCTTACTATAAAGCAATAGCACTATTAAAATATAGTAATTTAGCAGCTAGTATCTATAAACTAGTTACTTATTTCTATTAATTAGTTTAATTACCTATAGTTTATTTATAAAAACCTTTACTTAATAAGTTTTTCCCTTCTCTTTTTTTTTATTATTTTATTACTACTACTAACTCTTTATTAGGTTACTAATTATGCTTTATTTATATGCTTTAGGTTTAGGTAAGCTAAGACTCCTACTACTATACTACTATACCCTATTAGGCTATATACATTTCTAAAGGTACTATTTAATTTAATAGGGAATTTAGCTAGAGAGAAGGATAAGGAAAAGGAATTATAGTAGTAATATTATTATATAGAAATAGTATACTTAATGCTTTTCTTTTTTATTATTTTTTTTTTTTTTTTTTTTTTTTTTTTTTTTTTTTTATATTATATAGCTTTACTTAACTAAATAGACTTACTTTTATTAGAAAAGAAATATATACTTTCTTTATTAACCTATTTTACTTATAACTATATTACTATTTAGCTATATATTAACTGCTTATAATCCTTAATTATATCTTTTAAAGTAAAGTCTCTTTATAGCACCTATAAGTTTTCTATTTTATTATAGCCTTTTTACTTTACTAGGTATTTTTACTGCTTATCCTTATATTTATAGGTTATAATTTATTTTACCTTATATACTTTAGTATTTTCCTTAAAAGGTAGCTACGCTACTACTGCTTCTTTTTAGTATAGATTACCTTTAAATAGCTTAAGACTTATAATATTAAATATATTATATAGTTTTAGGGTTAAAGGTAGTCTAAGCTAATAAGTAAAGCTATAATAACTAATTTTCTTAGTAATTTAGTAAGGTCCTAAATATCTTACTATAAGCTTCTAGCTTAGTTACTATAAATTAATGTTTTTTATAAAGAGAAAAATATAGTCTTTAATATTAAAGTTTATTAGCTTACGCTTAGTATTATAATATTTTATATACTAAGCCTAAGTATTGCTAAATAGCTGCTTTATTTTTATATATTTAGCTTATAGTTTTTTTACCCTAACCTTAGCACCTTAATTAATAATATTTAATAGCTTTATTACTTAGTTTAGTTCTTTAGGTTTATACCCTTATAGTAACTCCACTAGTATATAGCTATAAGCTATATAATAGCTAGTATTATATATAAATTATATAAAAGCTAAGTAATTAAGCTAGTTAGTTTATTCTATATACTTAAAGGCTTATAAATAGTATTCTAAGATTTAGTTTATTCTTTTAGTTTAACTATTAGTTTAAGGGTAAAATATAGTGCTAAGTAGCTACTTAGTTACTAAAAGGTAATAGAAAGTCCCTTAAAATTTACTAGTAAAAACTATACCTTTATTACTTATAATACCTTTTAGTATACTATAGTTATAAAAGATATTTTTAATAAAGATAGTTACTAAGTTACTGCTAATTACTTTTATAGTTATAGTAATATATAGCATATACTTAAAAAATCTATCCACTACTACTAAAATTACATTATATATTTTGCTATTTACTTATTTAATTAAAGGCAAGCTTATAATAAAGTCTATTAAGATTTCTTAAAATAGTTTTTTTAGTATTAGTAATGCTACTAGCTTACTATAAGGTTAGTATAACCTTAGCTTATTAAGCTAATAATTTATATAATTACTAATATAGGTTTTAATATTCTATCTTAGCCTTAGCTAAAAATACTAGCTTATAACTTATTTAATAGTTTTACTAACTCTATAATAGCCTACTATAGGGTTATTATAAGTTAGCTATAAAATTTTACTTTTTATTTTAGCTAGGATATATACCTAGCTTTTATATAGTAGTAGTTTATTTTTATTAACTATTTAAGCAATACTCTTTAGGGATACTAGTGTCTTACTACTACTTAATAGCTTTAATTACTACTATACTAAAATATCCCTTAATTATATAAACTTTAAAGTCTTAAATATTAAAGTAATTAATTTCTTATAGTTAGCTTTATTAAAAATTAACTTAAAAAAAGTTCTCCTAATAGCTAATAACCTTACTATAAGCTTTTAGTAGGTTCTCTTCTTAGATAGAAGTCTACTATATAATAAATAGGGCTAATTTAAGTACTTTATAAAGTTAAGGGAATGCTTAGTTTTATTCTTTAAGATTCTAATATCTTAGCTACCTACCCTCTTACTTATAGTATATATACTATATATAGGCTAGTTCTTTAGTAATATTTAGGCATTTAGACCTAAACTATTAAGCCCTAGCTATAAACTTTTTTTATTATAAGGTTAAAGTATACTAGCTCTAACTTATATTACTTTATATAATCTCTCTTACTTTACTTATCCCTTAATTTATAATAAAAAGATTTAGGCTAAATACCTTATATTCTACTTAGTTATTATTTATATATAGCTTAGTAGTAGCTTACTACTAGTAGGTAGTAAGGCTAGCTAGTGTAATAATTTAGCAACCTTATTTTAAATATCTAAGGTATTAGCTACTAGTTATATATTAAAGCTATATAGCTTACTAGCTATAAACTTAGTAAAAAATAGTAATAAGTACAATACTTATGCTTTTACTATTACTTTTTTAAAGAAGTAGTTTAGTTTTTAAAATAAGCTATTTATAAGATTTAGCTTACCTAGCTAATACTTTATAATAAAGTTAAATAAATATAGCTTATTAAGGGCATTTACCTAATAGCTAAATAGCTTTAGCTTTATAGTAAAATACTTATAATTTAAGTAATTTATAATAACTTAAATAAAGTGCTTTAAATAAGCTAAGTAATGCCTTTATATTTAAAAGGCCTCTTAAATAATAAAAAGCTTACTATTTAGTATTATATATCTTAGTTCTAGGCTAAATAGCTTCCTTAATATATAAGCTATAGGGTGCTAGTTACCTAGCTATAATTAAGCTATAATAGCTTTAATAGTAAAGGCTAATATATTTATCTTTATCCTTAGCAGTGCCTTTAAATTAAAATAAATAAAAATAAAGGCTTTTAAGAACTTTTACTTAAGTTAATTAAATATAGCTAGCTTACTATTACTTAGCTATAGAGCCTCCTTATTATTACTCTTTAATAAGTTAGTAAAGGGGATAGTAATTTTATTATATCTTTAAATAAAGTATTTATAAAATTCTATAAACCTAAAAAAATACTAAATATTTATTATACTATAAGATAGCTACTACTTTACTATTACTTTAATACGCTTAGGCTCTATCTTAATGCTATTAGGTATAATAATAAAGCTAAGAAAGCTAATATATATAGTAGAGAATTTATATTTATTAAGGTTAATATAAAGCTTAGCCTCTTAAAGTTTCTATAAAACTTATTTAATATACCCCTTATATACTATTAAGTTACTACTATAAATTAAAATATTATTTAGGTAAATAATATAAATAGTATTAATAAGCTCTTCTAGCGTATTATTAATATACTTTTAAAAGGTAGCTAGCATATTTATAAAGCTAAAAGGCATTATAAAATATTTAAAGTGCCTATATTAATAATAAAATGCTATCTTTTACTTATTACTCTTATAAATATATAGCTAATAGTATATATCTTTTAAGTTAACCTTTATAACTACCTTTACTCCCTTTAATTAGTTAAGGATTTTTAATATTAGTAATAATAGGGCTTTATTCTTCCTTATAATCTTATTAAGGCTATAATAGTTAATATATAGTCTAAGCTAACCTCCTTTTTTTAGTATAAATAGAATTAGGGTACTTAAAGGACTTATTAATTATTAAATCTATTCTTTTTACTATATATTAGCTAAATATTTATAAAGAACTTATAGCTCCTTTTTAGTAAGGTTATAAATTAGCCCCTAAGAAGGTATCTTACTATTAATTAACTTAATTATATAAGTATAACCTTCTAAGGCTAGGAGCTAGCCTATAAGTTCTTTTAAGAATATATTTATAAACTTAGTATATACCTTTAGTAGCTTTTTTATAGCTAAGTTACTACTTAATTACTTATTATTTTTACCTTACTTATTAAGCTAAGGTTTTCTTATATTACTCTCCCTTACTTATAAGCTAGTTTTATTTTTATTATTCTTTAGTATCTTCTTAACCTATACTAAGGCTAGCACTAGTAATATAATTATATTCTTTTTCTTATAGTAAATTTACTTTAAATGCCCTATAAATATAAGGTATTTTTATATTATTAAATATTACTAAGTCTTATTATTTTAAGATAGGATTTATAGCTTATAGTTCTTTATCTAGTTAGCACCTAAGAGTAGGTCCTTTTATATATTAATAATATAGTAGTAAACTTAATATATTTTACTATAACCTATACTATTAGTAATACTAACTAACTTATTTAATATACCTTTATACTTAAGCAAATTACTTAAGGCACTAGCTAGCAGTATAGTATTTACTTTTATATTTACCTAGTCTTCTTTATTTAATATTCTAAGGTAAATAATTAATCTTTTAGCTTCTAAATTAAATAATGCCTTAATAGCTACCTAATAGTAATCCTACTATATAAATACCTTTATTCTTATTTTATTATTTATCTCTCTATATTTAACTACTTTATTAATACCTAAGGTATTTATTTTATAAGGAGTAATAGTTATAAAGGGAGCATAGCCTTAAGGCCTATTAGTATTAACTAGAATTAAGTTTATATTTAAGGTTCTTAGTATTAGGTTCTTATAGTATAGGCAGTGCTAGCTTATAGTATATCTATTGCTTTTATATATAATGCAATTTAGTTCTAAGTACCTAGGGGATATATATCCCTTCTTTTAGCACTTATAGTATTAAATATTATTAAAGTCCCTATTATTAAAAGGTTTATAGTTATATTACTTCTAGTTTACTATTAAAAAGTATAATCTTTATTACTTATACTTTATAAAACTTAAGCATTCTTAATTACTTAGGGATTCTTTATTAGTAACTTTTACTTTTTAGCCTTAGCTTTAAAGGTAGTTTTAACTTTAGGGAAACTTTTAGCTTAGTATTTATTTTTTAATAGTAAAGTTAAGGCTATTAAAGAATATATAAATTTAAAGTTATTTTAAAATAGCTTTAAAAAGCTTAGCCTTAACTTTACTTTATTTTTAAAAGAAGGTTTAGAATAATATTCTATTATTTTATTAAAGGTTTATTAATGCCTTAGTAGCTTTTAAGTAATAAGCATTTTTATTAATAGTTTTAATCTTTAGCTATTTTATAAATTCTATCTAAGTGTCATGACCGTTCCTCCCCAAGGCTTCGCGTACGGCTAGCCTTATAAGGCCTAAGGGGGCATAGGAGTTGCGAGGCACGTAGTGCCCTCGCTATAACCTAGCAGCGCGCTAAGGAGGCATATAAAAGAAGGAGCGTGTATATTTATATAATAGGGCAGAGATTTATACCTTTAAGCACTACCCCTTACCTAGTAGCTATATTATAGTATATTTTCTATATTTTAGTTTTTACTTTACTAAGCAGTATTCTATATCTAGCCTTAATAACTAAATCTCTCTCTCCCCTAGGGATAGTAAACTATTAACTAAATTAAAATATTTACTAAAAGAGTTACCTATTTAACTAGCTATAACCTTACTATAGTTTTATAAAAGGCTAACTATTTATTAAATATAATTAAAGAAAAGGGGTATTTTATAACTAAGGACTATAACTTTACTTATATAAATAATTAAAATACTAATAAAGAAATAGCCCTTAATAGGAAGATTAAGAAAGCAGCTTAGTTACTATAAGCTATATAAGTAGCTAATAAGTATAAAAACCTTAAGGCACTCTAGAAATCCCTTAAAGAAGTTAACCTTATTAGAAATTATAAAAGCAGTAAGCTTAGCATTATTAGCACCCCTAATATTAGTTATACTATAACTCCTAAGCTATAGGCTTACCCTATAGTTATAGCGCCCTTTATATATATAGGACTTATAAAAGCCTAACTTAAAGCTCCTATATATAAAGGCAATACTTATAAGAGCCTCTAAAATTTCTTATTAAACTTATATATAGTATTTACTATAAACCCCTATATATTCCTTAGAGACGCTGCTAAGGTAGTATATACTAGTAGCTGCCTTACTAATAATATAAAGTGCTAGTAAATATAATATACTACTACTAATAGCTTTATAAACTTTAAAGAGTATACTTAAATAGAATTTATAAAATAGCTAAAGATTAGAACTATTAATAAGAATGCTTACTACTTAAAAGCTATTAAGGCGCTAATAAACCTTTAATAAAATAATAGAATATTATTCTAAACCTTCTTTTAAAAATAAAGTAAAGTTAAGGCTAAGCTCCCTAAGGCTATTTTAAAATAACTCTAAATTTATATATTTCTTAATAGCCTTAACCTTACTACTAAAAAGTAAATACTAAGCTAAGAGTTTCCCTAAAGTTAAAATTACCTTTAGGGCTAAGGCTAAAAGGTAGAAGTTACTAATAAAGAATCCCTAAGCAATTAAGAATACTTAAGTCCTATAGGGTATAAGCAATAAAGATTACACTCTTTAGTAGTAAACTAAGAGTAATATAACTATAAACCTTTTAATAATAGGAACTTTAATAATATTTAATGCTATAAGTGCTAAAAGGAGGGATATATATTCCCTAAGTGCTTAGAACTAGACTATGCTATATATAAAAGCAATAGATATGCTATAAGCTAGCACTGCCTACGCTATAAGAACCTAATACTAAGAACCTTAGATATAAACTTAATTTTAGTTAATATTAGTAGGCCTTAAGGCTATGCTCCCTCTATAACTATTACCCCTTATAAGATAAACACCCTAGGTATTAATAAAGTAGTTAAATATAAAGAGATAAATAATAAAATAAGAATAAAGATATCTATATAGTAGAATTACTACTAAGTAGCTATTAAAATATTATTTAATTTAGAAGCTAAAAAATTAATTATTTACCTTAGAATATTAAATAAAGAAGATTAAGTAAATATAAAAGCAAATACTATACTACTAGCTAGTGCCTTAGGTAATTTGCTTAAGTATAAAGGTATATTAAATAAGTTAGTTAGCATTACTAATAGTATAGGTTATAGTAAAATATATTAGGTTTACTACTATATTATTAATATATAAAAGGACCTACTCTTAGGTACTAACTAGGTAAAGAACTATAAGTTATAAATTCTATCTTAGAATAATAAGACTTAGTAATATTTAATAATATAAGAATACCTTATATTTATAGGGCACTTAAAGCAAATTTATTATAAAAGAAAGAATATAATTATATTACTAGTGCTAGCCTTAGTATAGGTTAAGGAGATACTAAAGAATAATAAAAATAGGATTAGCCTATAAGTAAGGGAGAGTAATATAGAAAAACCTTAGCTTAATAAGTAAGGTAAAAATAATAAGTAACTAAGCAGTAACTTAACTATAAAAGAGCTACTAAAGGTATATACTAAGTTTATAAATATATTCTTAAAAGAACTTATAGGCTAGCTCCTAGCCTTAGGAGGTTATACTTATATAATTAAGCTAATTAATAGTAAGACACCTTTTTAGGGGCTAATTTATAACCTTACTAAGAAGGAGCTATAAATTCTCTATAAATATCTAACTAATATACAGTAAAAAGGATAGATTTAATAATTAATAAGTCCTTTAGATACCCTAATTCTATTTATACTAAAAAAAGAAGGTTAGCTTAGGCTGTGTATTAACTATTATAGCCTTAATAAGATTATAAGGAAGAATAAAGCCCTACTACTACTAATATTAGAAATCCTTAACTAATTAAAGGGAGTAAAGGTAGTTATAAAGGTTAACTTAAAAGATATATACTATTAGCTATATATTTATAAGAGTAATAAGTAGAAAATAGCATTTTACTATTAATATAGGCACTTTAAATATCTTATAATGCCTTTTAGCCTTATAAATATGCTAGCTACCTTTTAAAAGTATATTAATAATACGCTAGAAGAGCTTATTAATACTATTTATATTATTTATTTAAATAATATTCTAATTTATAGTAGTAACCTAGTAGTGTATAAGGGGTATATTAAATAAGTTCTATAGAAACTCTAAGAGGCTAAGCTTTATACTAACCTTAATAAATATAAATTCTTTACTATATGCATTAGCTTTCTTAGCTTTATTATTATACCTAATAGTATTAAGATAGAGCCTAAGCATATTAAAGCAGTAGTAGAGTAGTAGCTACCTTATAGTGTAATAAATATTTAGTGTTTCCTTAGGTTTATAGAATTCTATAGATACTTTATTTAGAGATATAGTAAGATTACTATCCCCCTTACTAACTTACTAAAGGGTAATAATAAAGGGGCTCTATAGCTAAGTAATAGTAAGCTAGCTATATTTAATTAACTTAAGTAGAAGTTTTTAGAAGCCCCTATTCTTATTTATTTTAATTTAGAGGCACTGCTAAGAATAAAGATAAATATATTAGCCTTTACTATTAAAGCTATTATAGCTTAATTATAGCTAGGTAGCTAGCACTCTATAGCTTATATATTAAAGAAGCTATCTAGCCTAGAACTAAGATATATAATACTAAATAGTAAGCTTCTTACTATTTAAAAGGCCTTTTAAACGTAAAGGCATTACCTAGCTTATTTAAAGTACCCTATTTAAGTTATTATAAATTACTTAAATTATAAGTACCTTACTATAAAGCTAAAGCTATCTAGCTACTAAGTAAATACCCTTAATAAGCTATATTTATTTAACTTTATTATAGAGCATTAGCTAGGTAAGCTAAACCCTATAAATAGCTTATCTTAAAGACTAGACTATTTCTCTAAAGAAGTAATAGTAAAAGCATAAGCATTATACTTACTGTTATTTTTTACTAAGTTTATAGCTAGTAAGCTATATAGCTCTAATATATAACTAGTGGCTAATACCCTAGATATTTAGAATAAGGTTACTAGATTATTATATTAGCTAGCCTTACTACCTACTAGTAGTAAGCTACTACTAAGCTATATGTAAATAATAACTAAGTAGAATATAAGGTATTTAGCCTAAATCTTTTTATTATAGATTAAGGGATAAGTAGAGTAAGAGAGATTATATAAAGCAATATAAGTTAAAGCTAGTACACTCTAACCTTATAATAAGAAAAGTTTATAGCTAGGGCCTAATAGTTTAGGTTTAAATACCTAGATATTACTAAAGAACTAGCTTATATATAGCATATACACTATAAGTAAGGGGGTAGGCAGCTAAGATATTAGAATCTTAAAGAATAAAACTAAGTATCCCCTTAACTCTATAAGGCACTTAGATTAGCCCTACTTATTATATAGTAGACTTCTACCTAAGGAGAGAACCTACTAGGAGCTTATAGTAAGGTTATTAGCTATTAGGAAAACCTTTACTAAGTTAATCTTTAATAAAGCTAACTATAAGGAATTAGTTGCTTTAATATTTAAGACTTTAAAGTCTATATAATTAAGGGATGCCTTAGTATAGTAGTAATTAAAGCTATTAAGTAGTAGTAAGATACTAGTATCCCTAAAGAGTATTGCCTAAATAATTAATAAAAATAGACTGCTACTATATAAGGGCTAGGCATATATCCTAGCTAGAATAAGAAGTAAAATTTTATAGCTAACTTATAATAACCTTATAGCAGGCTATTATAGAGTTAGTAAAACTATTAAATAAGTTATAAGCTAATATTTTTAGCTAGGGCTAAGATAGAATATTAAAACCTATATTAGTAATTATATAAATTATTAGCTTAATAAGCTAAGGTTATACTAACCTTATAGTAAGCTAGTAGCGCTACTAGTGCTAGAAAGACTATTCTAAGAAATTTTAATAGACTTTATTATAAGCTTGCCTTTAGTTAAATAAGTAAATAGCAAAATATATAATATAATTCTAGTGGTAATGGATAGATTTTCTAAGTATATACTATATATTACTATAACTATAAAAGTAACTAGTAGTAACTTAATAACTATTTTTATTAAAAATGTCTTTTATAACTATAGTGTACTAAAAGGCATTATAAGTAATAGAGGTATAGTTTTTACTAGTAAATTCTAGGGGACTTTCTACTACTTCTTAGTAACTAAGCAGCTACTTAGCACTATATTTTACCCTTAAACTAATAGTTAAACTAAGAGAATAAACTAAATCTTAGAATACTATTTATAAGCCTTTAGGTATATAAAATAAACTAACTAGCTTAATTACTTAGCTCTTATATAATTTATATATAACACTAGCTATTATATAGCTTATAGCTATATACTAGTGGAGTTACTATAAGGGTATAAACCTAAAGGACTAGACTAAGTAATAAAGCTATTAAATATTATTAATTAAGGTACTAAGGTTAGGGTAAAAGAACTATAAGCTAAATATATAAAGATAAAGCAGCTACTTAGCAATACCTAGGCTTAATATATAAAATACTATAATACTAAGCATAAGCTAATAGACTTTAATATTAAAAACTATATTCTTCTCTTTATAAAAAACATTAACTTATAGCAACTAAGCTAAAAGCTTATAGTAAAATATTTAGAACCTTACTAAATTACTAAGAAAGTTAGTTATTATAGCCTTACCTACTAGCTTAAATTACCTCTAACCCTAAGACTATATAATGTATTTAATATTATAAGCCTTAAGCTATTTAAAGGTAACCTATACTAAAAAGAAGCAGCAGTAGCGTAGCTACCTCTTAAGGAGAACACTAAGGTATATAAGGTAGAATAAATTATAACCTATAAATATAAGGGTAAGCAGTAAAAATACCTAGTAAAGTAAAAAGGCTATAATAAAATAGAAAACTTATAGGTGCTATAAAGAGACTTTACTTTAAAAGATATAATTAGGGATTATAAGCAGTTAACACGCAGCTAAATAGCAGTATAGTTATAAGTAGAATAGATTAATAAAGAAAGTATACGTTTTTCTTTTAGTAAAAGCAAGTTTATTTAGTTAAGTAAAGCTATATAATAAAAAATAATAAAAAAGAAAAGCACTAAGTATACTATTTCTATATAGTAATATTGCTACTATAATTCCTCTTTCTTATTCTCCTCCCTAGCTAAATTCCCTATTAAATTAAATAGTGCCTCTAGAAATATATATAGCCTAATAGAGCATAGCAGCGTAGTAGTAGGAGTCTTAGCCTATCTAGACCTAAAGCGTATAGATAAAGCATAATTAGTAACCTAGCAGAGAGTTAGTAGTAGCAATAAAATAATAAAAAAAAAAAGAAGGAAAAAACTTACTAGGTAAAGGTTTTTATAAATAAACTATAGGTAATTAGACTAGTTAATAGAAATAAGTAACTAGTTTATAGATATTAGCTATTAAATTGCTATATCTTAATAGCGCTATTACTCTATAGTAAGCTTATATAATAATTATACCCTTTTAGTATATCCTAGCTTATTTATATTCTTTTATTTATTAAGTATAAGGTTTAATATAAAAATAGTAGTAAGTAGACCCTAAGCAGTAAGTTAGCAGTAGGCTTATAAAAAGCACTAGGAAACTATACTAAAATCTAATAGTACTTTAGGTTATTAGTTTT
This sequence comes from Claviceps lovelessii, assembly GCA_018360185.1. Lineage (NCBI taxonomy): Eukaryota > Fungi > Ascomycota > Sordariomycetes > Hypocreales > Clavicipitaceae > Claviceps > Claviceps lovelessii. The sequence continues at coordinate 16,502 of SRPU01000224.1, forward strand.
CTTCTTTATAAGGTAGAAGACTTTATAGTAAAGATATGCCTAATATATATTTTACTAAGAAGAAATAGTAAGTTAGTAGTAATACCTAAGTAAAGATATAGGCTAAAGGAAAAGAGAGGGTTTCCTTATATAAAAATAAGTTTTATTATTATACTTATAAGTAGTATATTTTATACTTACCCCTATAAGTTAGGAAAGAAAATATATTAGTAAGAGAATAATAGCTACCTTATAGTAAGTTACTTACTATTAAAGGGGCTGCATACTATAGGAATAAGCACACTAGCTATAATATACTATAGCTATAAATTATATTTCTCCTTATTACTAGTAGGAGCTTTAGGCTATAACTTTTAGGTATAAACCTAATGCCTATAATATAAGTAGGGAAGTTCCTTCTTACTAGTAGTAAGAGTATAGCTATTAGTATTAAACTATAGCTACTAATAAAGTATAGAGTACTTACACTATAACTATTATAATATTAGGGGTAGAATTAAGTTCTATAGCAATATAGTAATAGCGTTTTATTAAAGAAGTGTAATTCTTAGGAGCTATAGTGGATTAGCTAAAGGTTAGTAGTAAAAAAGCAGAGAGATAGCTAAGTACTTATAGAAAATTTATTAAAAAAAAAAAAAATAAAAAGAGAAAAGGCTTATTATAAGAGTAAAGGCAAGCAGTAAAGTAATAAGTAGTAACTAAAAAAATAAGGTTAGTAAAATAAAGAAAAGAAAGTAGAAAAAGAGTAGTAACCTTACTAGAAGCTTATAGAGAAGGAAAGACTTATAGTTAGTAATAAGGATAATAAAGGAAAAAAGGTAGGAAAAAAAGGGGAGAAAAGGGTGCTTTTATAGTTATTAGGGAGCCTATAAAGATAAGGGCATTATATATAAAAGTAATCCTAACTAGGCAATTAATACGCTTAAATTAGTAAATTATAGCGCAGTAATAGCAGCCTAGCTATACATTAGCAGCTATTACTAGCTATACTAATAAAGTAAGTTTCTAACTTAATAGTAATACCCTAGAAAAGAAGGGGGCTAGCTACATTAGACTATTCCCTCTTATAATATAATAAATTAAAGCTATTATAATAATTATATAAGAAGCTAGCTATATTACTATAGCTTACTTTAAGCCTTAGATTAATAAAGTAAAAGAGAAATAAAATACCTAAATAAGTTAAAGGCTAGGTAAGTAAGATAAGAGAAAAAGAGAATAAATTATAATGCCTAGTAGGTATACTACTATATTACTATAACTTCTTAGTATAAAAAAAAGTAAGGTTTTAGAAAAAATAAGGCTAAAAGATAATGCTATAATATAATAACTATAGGCTAGTAAATTAGAATGCTTATAAAGAAAATACCCTTAATAAGCAGTGTAGTAGTAGTATAGTTACTTAACCTATAAGAGGTATACTAGTTAAAGTTATAACTAAGTGTAGTTAGTAAGATAAATAATAAAAAGTAAGGGTATTTTTAGATTTAGCCTTATAAGGGAATAAGCTTAATAATAAAGGCAGGCTTTACTTTATAGGGAAATAAGTATAATAGTAAGGGAAGCAAAGCTATTATAAAGACCTTAGGCAGATAGTAAAATAATAGCAAGCTCTTAGTATAACTATAAATTACTAAAGAGAGGTAATAAAAGGCAGTCTTTACTCTATAGAGAAATAAGTATAATACTAAAGGCAGTAAAACTATTATAAAGGCCTTAGGTAGATAGCAAGATAGCAGCGAGCTCTTAGCGTAACTATAAATTACTAAGGAGAGGCAATAAAAGGCAGTCTTTACTCTATAGGGAAATAAGTATAATACTAAGGGAAGTAAAGCTATTATAGAAGCTACTAGTAAGTAGTAAGTAAGCTATAACCTATTTATAAGACTATAATTAAGGGCAATTATAAGAAAAGAGAGGGTATTCTATTATAACCGTTTCTCCCTAAGGCTTTATATATAGCTAGCCTTATAAGGCCTAAGGGGGCATAGAAGTTATAAGGTATATAGTGCCCTTACTATAACCTAGCGGTGCGCTAAGGAGGCATATAAAAGGAGAAGCGCGCATATTTATATAATAGGGCAGAGATTTATACCTTTAAGCACTACCCCCTACCTAGCAGCTACGTTGCAGTGCATCTTCTATGTCTTAGTCTTCACTCCACTAAGCAGTATCCCGTATCCAGCCTTGACACTAAGTATACTCTTTAAAGTTTATAAAGCTATTAGTAGTAATATATTATATTTACTAGTGCTTTATATTATTAGTAAGGTAGCTACTAATATATACTATCTTAGTAGTGTTTTTAAGGAATATATAGAGGTTTATAGTAAATACTATATATAAGTTTAATAAGAAATTCTAAAGGCTTTTATAAATATTACCTTTATATATAGAAGCTTTAAGTTAAGCTTTTATAAGTCCTATATATATAAGGGGCACTATAACTATAGGGTAAGCCTATAGCTTAGGGGTTATAGTATAATTAATATTAAGGGTACTAATAATACTAAGCTTACTACTCTTATAATTTCTAATAAGGTTAACTTTCTTAAGGGATTTCTAAAGTGCCTTAAGGTTCTTATACTTATTAGCTATTTATATAGCTTATAGTAACTAAGCTACTTTCTTAATCTTTTTATTAAGAGCTATTTCTTTATTAGTATTTTAGTTATTTATATAAATAGAGTTATAGTCTTTAGTTATAAAATACCTCTTTTTTTTAATTATATTTAATAAATAGTTAGCTTTTTATAAAACTATAGTAAGATTATAGCTAATTAAATAGGTAACTCTTCTAGTAAATATTCTAATTTAATTAATAGTTTACTATCTTTAAGGGAAAGAGAGATTTAGTTATTAAAGCTAAATATAGAATACTACTTAGTAGAGTAAAGATTAAGATATAGAAAATATACTATAATATAGCTACTAGGTAGGGGGTAGTGCTTAAAGGTATAAATCTCTGCCCTATTATATAAATATACGCGCTTCTCCTTTTATATGCCTCCTTAGCGCACCGCTAGGTTGTAGTAAGGGCACTACATGCCTCACGACTCCTATGCCCCCTTAGGCCTTATAAGGCTAGCCGTACGCGAAGCCTTAGGGAGGAACGGTCATAACATATTCCCTTTAGCTATATAATTAATACTATTAAGCATTAAAGCTATAGCTAAAACTCCTTATAGAACTAGACTCTATATATAAGGGTATACCCTATATTAGAGCTAGTAATACTACTAAGGGCTTATTAGTAGTAAAAAGGGAAGCTAAGGTAGCTATAGTAATAGCTAGTATAAAGGAAGTTATTAAAAAATATATATAAAAGCATTATTAAAGTCTTATTTCTTTAAAGCTAATATATACCTTATATTATACTTAGTATTACTTTACTTTTATTAACCTTCTTACTTTACTTTTTTTTTACTTTACTTTTTATATTATTACTTACCTTAGGTAGATTTTATTTACTTTAATAGCTTTTTTACTAGCTAAGAAAAGGGCTTTTATATATTCTTTTAAGGTAATATATTTAATACCCCCCCTTTTTATATACTAATGCTATAGCTATAATTATATATAAATTATACGCTTTAAATATTATATAAATATAGCGTTTAAATTCCTTAGATTTTACACTTTTTAGCTCTTTTTTTAAATATAAAGCATATATATATCTATTAGACTAAGCATTCCTTAGAAGCGTTTAAATTACTATTAATTAAGTGCCTTTATAAATCTATCTATAGGTATCTCTACTATAAGGAAATAATTAACCTTAAAGCTCCCTTACTTATATTTTTACTTTAACTATATATTATATATATTAATATAGTGTAAATAAGTAGTAAGTCTTTTACTCTTATTAAAAATAAGGCATATTATTTACTAGTTATTATAGTAAATTACCTAGTCTTTATATATATTAAATTAAATATCTTTAAAGAGGTACTATAGACTAATAGTCTTATATATAGTTTAAAATAAAAAGAGTAGCTTTACCTTTATTATTAAGGTTATAACTATTAATTAATATATTACTTTTTAAATAATAGGTTCTTTAAAGAGTATAATAAAATATCCCTATAATAAGTATTAAGTGCTCTTATTATTAGTAAAGGAAGCGTTGCTTACTATTTAAATTACTTATATTTCTTCTACACCCTTAAACCCTAGGGTAAGATATTTAGTAAGGACTAAGTATTTAATTGCTTAGTTTACTATATTTATATACTTTAGTTCTAGGTTTATAAGAAACTATAATAATTTTACTATAGCATATACTATATTAGGCCTTATTATAATTATAGTATAAAGAATTAACCCTATTTTTTTTTAGTATACTCTTATAGTTTACTTATTAGCTTCTCCCTTATACTTATAATACTTTATTACTAAAATTAGAATAGTAGGGAAAGATTCCTTACCTACTTAACTAAATTTTTCTCTAATTTTACTAATATACACTTTATAGCTTAGGTAAATCCTTTATTTTTCTCTATTATAAAGCACTTAAATGCCTAAGAAAAAATATATATTACCTTTATTATCTAGCTTATAAGCGCCTTTTAGTCCTTAGATTACTTTATCTGCTTTATTAAATTAGTTTTTATAGAAAGCTATAATAATATTATTTATAAAGAACATTAGAAATATATCTCCCTTTTTAGTATAAAATAAATAAAGCTTTTTTAGGTATGCTTTAAGCTTTAGTTCTTTAAGCTTTATACTTAGCTCCTTAAACTATAATTATAGTAAGTTTTAAAGCCTATATAATGCCTTAAGTAATTCTATATATTTATTTAATATTTTAAATCTATTTAGTAGCTTATATATTATTAGTATTAAATTTACGCTTTACTTTATATATAAGAATGTATTTTTTATATTAAATAGCCTTATTTCTAAATTAAACCTAGTAATAAAAGCTATAAAAATTTAAAAGGTATATATAGTAAGCGTTATAGTATAGGTATATTTAATTATAGCCTTTTCTTATAGGTCTTCTCTTATATAAATCTAGGCTTTATATCTCTTAAGAGTTCCCTTTTTATTAAATTTATATATAAAAACCTACTTTAATAGTATTAGCCTTAATTATACTTATAATTACTTAATTTGCTTCTATATATCTCTTTTCTTAAGCTTTATAATCTCCTTATTTATTGCTTCTATTCACTGCTTTTATATTAAATAATTTATAGCTTTATAATAATTCTTTAAAGGCTTTATAAAATCTAATTAATAAACGGTCTTTTATTAGATTTTTTCTTTAAAGTAAGCTCTGCTCTTATTATTATACTAAGCATTAATTATAGCAAAAATAGTCTTTATACTTTAGTTATTATAGTTTTTATCCTTAAGCTAATTAGGCCTTAGACTTAATATTAATTTCTATAAGTAATTAATAAGGTAATAGTTAGGTCTTTTTTTATATAAAATATTCTAATTTTAAATATATCCCTTGCTTTCTAGCTTCTAAAGTTAAGCGCTTTAGTGCTTTATTAGCTATGCCTAAGAGCTTTCTCCTTCTATAGGTTGCTAGAGTGTTAATGCATCTTATAAGTCTTAAAGAGTAGCTAGTCCTTACTAACTTTATAATGCTATTATTTAATATAGTAGCTACTTTAATTATTAATATTAAGCATTTATCTCTACTAATATCTAAGTAGTTATTTTACCTTCTATAGTAAGTTTATTTTTATTGCCTTTATTCTATATAAATTATTTTAAAACTATAGAATTAACTAGATTTTAATAACCCTTATTAACTAAGCTTTATTAGCTTTTATAACTAAAGCTTATAAAAGCCTCTCCTTAGTATATAATTTACTTTATAACTACTAGATTAGGCATTGCCTAGAGAGTTTAAAGTTTAAAAATATATTTATAAGCTTTTAGGTATTTTTTACTAAAACCCTTTAATAAGAGTAGCGCTTCTACCCCTAAGTTTAAACTCTTTATATATATTTATTATATCTATAGTAATTGCTTTAGTAGTAATAAAAGAAGGTTAACTTTATTATTAAGTTCTATATTTATTTAAAGAGCTTAGAATTAAGCTTTTAGCTTAGAGACTAATTATACCTTTATGCTTTCCTTTCTTAAATTATAGAAGACTTTCTTATTAAAGGTTATATTTCTTATTATTATTACCTTCCTTAGTAATAGGATTTATATATAATAAATTCTTAAAGCTATATAGCTTATAAGGTATTTAATATAGCCTTTAAGGCTTATCTTAAAATACTATTTATTTTTATTAGCTTTACACTCCCTAGATATTAAAAAAGCATAGTATTTATATATATATAGGCTGCTTTAATCTAGTCTTAGGTCTGCTATAAGTGCTTATATTAGTAAATAAGCATTATTATAAAACTAACTCTTAAGGACTTTAATAGGTATTTTCTACTTTAATTGCTATATTAGATTAATATTATATAGAAAAGCTGCTGCTTATATGCTTTCTAACTATAGATTTAGTGGGAGCTCTATACCTTAAAGCATAGCAATAGACTTAGTTATAATTATTTAATTTACTCTTTTTATATTTCTATTTAGCTTATAAGTATATAGTAAAGGGCTCTTTAATTCTATGCCTTTAGATTATACCTATGCTTAGAATACTATATAGCCTTGCTTTAAAATCACTGCTCTTTTATTATTCTGCCTATATTTTATAATTAAGAGTCTAAACTGCCTTAATACTTACTATTTAAAGTAAATTAATATATTAAAGATAGACTTAAGGGTTTTATTAGGGAGTGTATGCACCTATATTATTTTACTATACTTATCTTTAAAGATAAGCAGTTATCTTATACTATTAAAGCTCTTTAAATAATCTTAAAGATCCTAGTAAACCCTTTAGAAAGGTCTTAGAGACTACCTTTTTAATTACTATTAAGAGATTATATATTTAGCATATATAAGCATATATACCTTATAATCTTTATACTCTATTCCTTAAATTCACACACCTTTTATATATAAAGCTAGCTTACTTAAAGCATCTTTACTAAGGTAGCTAAAGCAAAGATACTAAATCTCTTTTTTATTAGTATATAGCAAGCTTAGGTCTTTACTAGGATGCTAGCACTATAAGCTTTATATATATATATTATATAATTTTATTATAGAAAATATAACTAGAGAGGAGTATAGAGTTACCTTTAAAGGGATTTTTAAATAGTTATAATAAGGCTTATATTTAAAGAATATAATATTAAACTTTCTAATAAGGTTTACTAGCACTATACTTTATTCTATAGGTCTAAAGTATAAAGTGCTATTAGATCTATAATACTATATGCCCTTTTTTATTAAATAGCTTTTTAATATAATATTTATATAAAATCCCTTAATAATTATAATATCTATTAATATAAGGTCTTCTGTTTAAGCACTATTTTTACTGTTTAAAATCTTCTTAAGTATATAAGTCCCTCTTTTACTAATTTAGAAAGAGGTTATACTAGCCTTAAGATAGTTATTTTTAGTGGTTTTAAATATTCTAGGCTTAAGTAGGTTAACGCTATTAATTATATATATTACTTTATAGTTATTAAAAAGAGTGCTCTTTAATAGTATATACTCCTTATACTCTAGGGTTATAAAGACTACCTTTAGTAGTTCTTTTATACTAATTAAGTTAAGGTTAAGAATTACTATTAAGATTCCTTTAGGGAAGCCTTTTTTAGATAGCTATAAGGCTCTCTTAGCCTATTTATTTTTCTTAATATTAATATAAAGAGTTTCTTACTAAAAGCTTTTATAGCTTTATTTAGCCTTATTAAGATTATCTTTTATTAGCTTATAATAAAGGTTAGTTTCTTTCTCTATAATAGCTTAGTATAAAACCTTATATTCTTTTAGCTTCTAAGCATACCTTCTAGTTATTTTTCTATATAAATAATTATAGCTCTTTATTCCCTTCTTAGCCTTACTCTTATTCTTATTATTAGAGTATGCGCTAAGTGTAGTATAGACTCCTTTTCTAGCTAATGTCTTAAAGGTTTAAGTTACCTTATAGTATCTTATAAATTTATTAGTAATGCTTTATAGTATTATCTCTTCTAAAAGAGAGTTAAAGTATTTAATAAGTTTAATAAGCTTTACTTTTACCTAGAAAGGCTTAAAGTACATTCTAACTACTTAAAGGAAATTATAAATTATATTTAGTCCTTAGACCTTATTAATATTATTTTATAATGCTTATTAATAGAGTGTATTCTAAGATTTAATCTAGTGGTTAGGTTATGTATTTATACATTTAGCTTCCTAAAGCAGTGTAAGGTAGCGTATTACTATCTCTACTTTTATAATTATATCTCCTAATAAGAATCTTACCTTAAGATGCTTAATAATTCTCCTTAAGGGGATTTCTCCCTCTTTAAGGTTACCTTATAAAGAATCTAACACTATAGAATATATATTTAGTTTAATAGAGCTAGCAATTTAAGTATAAAGAGCTTAATCTTTTCTTTTCTACTTTTTATATTTATAAAAAGAAATCTCCTATTTATATCTATAGTACTAGATAGCTTTATTAATAGTAAATTTACACTCTTCTATAAAGTGCTTTATAATAAATTAAATAAATTCTTCTTTTATAGCAGCTCTTAGCTTTCTAGGGAGGTCTAATTTCTTTTTTAAAAGAGTAGGGTTAACCTTATTTTAAATTATCTATTCTTAAGCCACTACTTTAAGCGCTTTAAACTAGTTATTCTAATGCTTTATAGAGGTAAGCTTCTTTATTAGCACTAGAATTTAGGTATTTATAATAGAAGTTATCTTTACTATTAAAAAGAGAATAAAAAGAGATTTAAATATATATATTTAATAATATAGGCATATAGCATTAGTTATAGGGAGTCTTATTAACTTCCTCCTAGGCTTATAACTAACGCGTAGAATGCGCTAGAAATTGGCTTATATTAATGCTATATCTAACTATATGTAAAATATATATAAAGGAAAATGTCTGTAAAATGGTGCGCACAGCCGCAGCCCTCGCGTAGCGCGGGATTACGATAATCCGCGCGTTGTATGTGATCCACCTACGCGTTCCGGGCAACACCGCGCTTCGCCAATGTCTCAGACTCGCAGACTGCAGAAGCCCCGATTAGTGATAGCGCAGCGCCCACCTTACAGCCTCATAATTTAGGCAGTCATGTCCAATATCCCAAGCTCCTTCTTTAAACTGATGGTTATGTTCACGTGACATCGCGTCACAGGCGCGGTTGGGCGCCACGTATCCCCTCGGCACACGCAGCCTTCAAACGACGACCGAAAAAATCCAAGCCCATTGAATTTACTCAGTTGTCACAAGCGCAGAGCAATGTTCTGGGAACCGGGGTCATGACGCGCCTTGAAACCCAGGACAGCCAGGTGATTCTGGACGCCCTCAAGGCGGAATTGGGGTTTGACACGGTACGTAGCCGACGCAGTGAATTGGCGGCGGGTGCGCAGACACCCTGGTCTGGATGAACCGTTTGTGCTGATACTTGGAATAGACGAGGAGCTCGCCAGCCGGGCATGTTTTCAAAGTGAGCAAGCTTCCTTCTTTTTTTTTCTTCTTTTTTTTCCTCTTTTTCCTCTTTTTCCTCTTTTTCCTCTTTTTCCTCTTTTTCCTCTTTTTTTTTTTTTGTTTTGGTGATTCTTGTTCTTGTT
>SRPU01000225.1:0-26150 GCA_018360185.1 Claviceps lovelessii
CGTTCGTTCGTTCGTTCGTTCGTTCGTTCGTTCGTTCGTTCGTTCGTTCGTTCGAAGCTTTATATATTCGAGCTTGTATAAGAAGCAAGCTAGTATAAGAATTAAATATAAGAATTAAACATAAAAATTAATAAAATCATTAGTTCCACATCATATAACAATTTTTTTAGCATATTTAAGCCTTTATCTCTCTTTTTATTGAGGCTACTTAACCAAGAAGTGTGCGTCCTACTTCTAAAGAAGTAGACGTCCTGCGAAGCACTAATAAAAAAGTAGATAAGGTTGAAACTAAGACATAGTCTGAGCTAGTTCGTGAGAATTAGAAGTAATTATAAAAAATATTACGATAACAAAATCTGGAAGTGCTAATAGTAAATATGCTTTCTTAGGATCATTAAGAAGTACAGCTCAATTAATTAGTTACGAATTAGTATTAAGTTCAGTATTGTTAATTATTATTATGATAACAAATAGTTTAAACTTAAATATAAATGTACAACTCCAAAAAATTATATGATTAGGTATACCTTTATTCGTTATATTAATCATATTCTTTATAGGTGCTGTAGCTGAAACTAACAGAGCTCCCTTCGATTTAGCTGAGGCTAAGTAGATTTGGTCTCGTTAAAGATCACAAATTGCTGGAAAATCTAATTTAAGACGATCAGCAGGGAAGTAATTTGATATATATGTATATTTCGAATTAACTCTTCAGAGACTAAATGTGATCATTTAATATTTTGATTAAATAAGATATAGCCCAAACTTATATGAGAATATAAGATTAATATTTAATTGAAATTAGGTATATATAAGCTAAATCTTAATAAAATTAAATTATACTATAATCCGGTAGTAGCTTTGTACACTAAAAGATTTTACTCATCTAAACCTACAAATAATAATCTGAATAAAAATCCTATACCTATTTTAATTTTAAAAGAGTTAAATGACAAGAATTATATAGATTCATTCAGAGAAATGTTGAAAGGTAAAGGTGGAATTTATTCCTTTATAAATACAATTAATAATAAACAATATATAGGTAGTGCCAAAGATCTATATATAAGATTAAATGAACATTTAAATAATAAAAAGTCTAATATTAATTTACAAAGTGCAATCATTAAATACGGATTAGATAAATTTAATTGAGTTGTTTATGAATATTTTAGTTATACAAGTAAAATAATAAGCAACCAAGATTTAACTACATTAGAAACAAATTATATAAAATCTTTTAATCCTACAACTCTTTATAATTTTAAATTAAATGCTACTAGTATGTTAGGATATAAACACACTGTATAAGCAATAGAAAAATTGAAAGAATATTATAAAGATCCAAATAACCATCCCATGTATGGTAAAAATCATACTAAATAAACTTTATCTTTGATTAGTAAACCAGGTAAATTAAATCCTATGTATGGTAAAACTCATAATGATGAAACTAGAAGTATTATGGCTAAAAAAAGAAACAAGTATTTAAATGGTGTAGGTATATTTGACTTAAATAATAATTTAATTAAGAAATTTGATAATAATGTAGAATTAGCTAAACATCTAAATATATCTAAAGTAACTGTAGGTAAATATATGAATAAAAATTTAATTTATAATAATATTTATATCTTTAAACCTATAGATAATTAAAAATTTCGATTAATAATTGGAATCTGAATTAGTTAGTGGATTCATGACAGAACACGCTGCGGTTATATTCGTTTTCTTTTTCTTAGCTGAATACGCAAGTATAGTAGTTATGTGTATCTTAACTAGTATATTGTTTTTAGGAGGTTACTTACTAGGATTCGATCATGTATATTTCTTTGATACTATAAACTACATCTATGCTTATTTATTTAACATAGAATGAATAACATCTAATGAATATTTCAAATTAAGAGAACTATTAACTAGTTCTACAGTAGACGGTTTATTATATAGTTTAGCTTTAGGTGTAAAAAGTTCAATAATGGTGTTCACTTTCATCTGGGTAAGGGCGTCTTTCCCAAGAATTAGATTTGACCAATTAATGTCATTCTGTTGAACTGTATTATTGCCTATACTATTCGCATTTATAGTATTAGTACCATGTCTATTACACATATTTGGAATATATCTTATAAACATTAGTTTATTCTAATACACTATATACGAGCTCTCGCATATCTCAAAAGTACAACCATGAAATGCATGTCCATAGGTATAAATATATAATCTAAAGTTCGAAGATAACCTCTTTTACAAGATGTGATTATCCTCTTTATTAGCCGTACCTTTGGCAGGTACAATTATAGTATCTAGTGTAGACTCATATAAAAAAACTTCAGCTGTCTATACTAAAATAATAGCATTAATAGCTAGTGTTATAAATTTAATTATATCTTTAGTAATGTTTATATTATTTAACAGTAGTACAAATCAATTTCAATTTGTACAAGAACATTATAACGTACAATTATTTGATATTTATTTAGGGGTAGACGGTATATCTGTATACTTTATATTATTAACTACAATAATAATGCCTATTGCAATATTATCTAATTGAGACTCTATAAAAGAAAATGTAAGAGCATACATAATTATAATGTTATTATTAGAAACATTATTATTAGCCGTATTTATGGTATTAGATATAATGTCTTTCTATATTTTCTTCGAAAGTATTTTACCACCTCTATTTATATTAGTAGGTATATTTGGATCAGATAACAAAGTTAGTGCTAGTTATTATTTATTCTTATATACATTTAACCTCAAGTGTAAAAGAGCCAAACACCGGGGAAGCCCTAAAGCTCTAGTAACCAAAGTAATAAAAGAAATTTTATTGCCGGCCTGATTAATGACTCAGGGTAAGGTAAAATCACTAGTTTTCATTTCTAAAGAAAAGCAACTAAAAGTTGGAGATATATGGGTGATCGCGGTTCTAAGTCATCTTTATTTTAAAACTAAACATATAGTTCTTACATATAAAGGTGTAAAAGAGCAACGAGTAGATGGTTCTTCAAAATCTAGAATTTTAGATTTTGTAAGGTGTACTCTAGTCGCTGGGAAACCAGTTTTTGGTCGAAAAATTCATTCCCATTCTTATAATAGTAAAACTTTAAATGATATATTTAAAAGATCTATACATACTACTAAATATGCTTTAGATCCTTGATTTGTCACAGGATTGGTTGAAGCTGAAGGATGTTTTATATTAGGATTTTTCAAAAGTAATAAATATAAGATGGGTTATCAAATACAAGCTATTTTTAAAACAACTATTCATAAAAAAGATTTTAATTTGTTATATCAAATTAAAGATTATTTCGGAGTAGGTAAGATAACTCAACATGGAGATACTACTTTACAATACACAGTAAAATCTTTAAAAGACTTGGAGATAATAATATCTCATTTTGATAAATATCCTTTATTAAGTTTAAAATGAGCTGACTATAAACTTTTTAAAGATGCAGTTACTTTAATTAAAAATAAAGAACATTTAACTCAAGAAGGGTTTAAAAAAGTACTTTCTATTAAAGCTTCTATGAATTTAGGTTTATCTGATGAGCTAAAATTCTCTTTTCCTGATGTTAAACTTATATCTAAGCCTTTACCTTCTAATAATATAACTGTAAATCCTTACTGGATAGCAGGATTAGCTAGTGGAGATGGTTGTTTTCATATTTCTATTCGTAATTTTGCTACAACAGGTAAATCTGTAGTGTTAAAATTCCATGTTGTTCAACATAGTAGAGATATTGAACTAATAAAAATGCTTATATCTACTCTAGAATGTGGGAAAGTTGAACTTCTGTTAAAACAATCAGCTGTATACTTTGTCGTTGTGAAATTTCAAGATATACTTGAAAAAATCATACCATTATTTGATAAATATCCCATTAAAGGAGTAAAAGCCTTGGATTATTATGACTTTAAAAAAGTAGTGAATCTTATGTCTAATAAAGAACATTTAACTGAACAAGGTTTATCAAAAATTCAATCTATAAAACTAAATATGAATTCATTTCTTGCATACTTCGTACGCACAAATTTTAAAGACCTTTAAAAATTTTAAGAATAGCCGTTAGCCGGTATGAATTGAAGTAAACCAAAATTAAAGAATACATAATTAATTATGTAATAAACGTATGAGGATCTTTATTTTTATTATTATCAATATTAAGTACATCTTCAATAATGGGTAGTACAGATTTCGATACATTATTTAAATTAAATTTTGAATATAAAACACAAATATTCTTATTTATAGGTATATTTATAGCATTTGCTGTAAAAACACCCACAATATTCTTGAATAATTGATTATTAAAAGCTCATGTTGAATCACCATTAGGTGGTAGTATAATATTAGCAGCTATTGTATTAAAATTAAGTTTATATGGTATATTTAGAATGATATTACCTATATTACCCAAAGCAGCATTAGATTATACATTTGTAATTTACACAATAGCTGTAATTACAATAATTTATGCTAGTTTTAGTACAATAAGAACAACAGATGTTAAAGAGTTAATAGCTTACAGTTCTGTTTGTCACGCAGCTGTATACTTAATTGGTGCATTTAGTAATACAATGGCGGGGATCGAAGGTGGTATTATATTAGGTCTAGCTCACGGGTTCGTTAGTTCAGGTTTATTCATATGTGCCGGTGGTATTCTGTATGACCGTACGGGAACTAGATTTATACCTTTCTATAGAGGTATAACTCAAATGATGCCTATCCTATCTATACTGTTCTTTATTCTTTGTTTAGGGAACTGTGGAGCTCCTTTAACTTTAAACTTTATTGGAGAGTTTTTATCCTTATACAGTATAATAGAAAGATTACCAATCATGGGTGTATTGGCTTGTTCTTCAATAATTTTCTCAGCAGCTTATACTATCTACATGTTTAATAGAATATCTTTTGGAGGTTCTTTTAGTAAATATATAGAAGAAAGTATGTACGATGTGAATAAAAGAGAATTCACAATGCTATTTATATTGGTGGTATTTACAGTTCTACTAGGTATATATCCAAGTGTAATATTGGATGGATTACATTACCCTGTATCTAGTTTAATTTATAATACATAATCGGCTAATTATATATTATTATGTGAACTCAAAAGAGTTAGGGAGTGGTTGGTGGGATTAATAAATACAATACAGCAAAAATAATAAACTCTAGAAGGATTAGTAATACTAATGTCAAGTTAGTTATTACAAATCCACATCTATTTCTTAATGGGAGAGTGCTTAATTGAAAAAAACAAAGTAGATGTTCAATTCATCTTAGATGTATTTAAATAAATGTTTAAAACTGTATAAAAATTTAACCTCGTTAATGAAATTTTGAAAAAATATTTGAATAAATAGATATGAAAACAATGAGATTAAGAAAACTTATTATAATAAGCGTTCTTTTTGTTTGAGCTCCGCTATAAAAAACATACCTAGAATAAATTTATCTGAGCTAGCTTATAATAGTTCAACCTTAGACCCTGTAACAGGGTAGCGTACTTCGTAGCGCACAGATGGTGAAGCAACTTTTACTTTTAATATTATTAAAAGTCTCAGTAACCCCGTTGGATATAAACTGCAACTCTTTTATATAATAACTTTGTGCGTACGAAGTATGCTAACAAAAAAGATTTTTCTTTACTGGCGTTAATCCAAGAATATTTTAACAATAAAGGTCAAGAGTTGAAAGTGGAGGGTGATAAAGTTAGACTAACAATTTCTTCTATAAAGGATTTGCAATTGGTTATTGAACATTTTGACCGTTATCCTTTAATTACTAAAAAGTTAGCTGATTTTTTATTATTTAAACAAGTATATACTATTGTTTGTAACAAAGAACACCTTACACCAGAAGGGTTTAAAAAAATAGTTGCAATAAAATGTGTTTTAAATAAAGGTTTACCTGCCAAGTTAAAAAATGAATTTAAAGATATAATACCTGCAACTAGACCTTTAATAAACTTACCGACTTATATACCGCCGTATTGATTAGCAGGATTTACTTCTGCACGTGGAAGGACATTTTGGTATAAGAATTTCAAAAAATTCTACCACTACTACTGGTTACCAAGTTGCATTAAAGTTTACCTTGACTCAAGACCTTAGAGATAAGTCCCTACTAGAAAAATTTATATTTTTTTATAATTGTGGGACAGTTTGAAACTCAGAAGATAAAAACTGAGGAGTATTTGAAGTAACTAAATTTTCAAGCATAGAGTCAATAATTATCCCTTTCTTTCAAAAATACCCTATTGTAGGTGTAAAGGCTAAAGATTTTGAATCATTTAATTTTATATCTAAAATAATGAAAGATGGTAGACATAAATCTGAGCAGGGTTTATTAGAGATTAGAGCTATTAAAAATAACATGAATAAATCTAGAATTATATCTGAACTTGAAGACTAAGGTATAGAAGGAAGTATAGTATTAGGACTAGCTCACGGATTCGTATCTAGCGGTTTATTTATATGTGCAGGTGGTATATTATATGATAGAACAGGAACTAGAAGTATATTCTTCTATAGAGGTGCTACTCAACTAATGCCTATCTTCTCTATATTATTCTTCATATTAGCACTTGGTAACTGTGGAGCTCCATTAACAGTAAACTTCGTAGGAGAATTCATGTCATTATATGGAATCTTAGAAAAATTACCAGTATTAGGAGTATTTGCATGTTCATCTATAGTATTCTCTGCTGCATATACAATATACTTGTTTAATAGAACAGCCTTTGGTGGATCATTTACAAGATTCTTAGAAGAGAGTGTATATGACGTAAATAAAAGAGAATTCACAATGCTATTTATATTAGTAGTATTTACTGTATTCTTAGGTATTTATCCTTCATTAATATTAAACGTATTAGACTACTCAATGAATAGTTTAATATATAGCGTATAATAATTTAAAAATAATTATTAATCTCTTATCTAACTTACGATTAAAATAATTTACGTATTAAAGCAGTATAAGCTAAAACTCGTGGGGGTATCCTGCAGTACTTCGTAGCAAGGCTGCTTTTTTTTTTGTAGGCTAGCTTGCTCCTATTTGTTGTAAAAAAAAAAACAACGAGCAGAGCTTGCTATTATTTTTTATAGCTAAAGATAAAAATTACGAGCAGAGCTTGCTATTATTTTTTATAGCTAAAGCTGAGCTTGCATAGGCTATTATTTTTAAAAAAGAATATGCCTACTAAAAATAAAAGCCTAAAAATAAAAGCCTAAAAATAAAAGCCTTAAAAACGGAAGGAAGCTACAAAAAATCTGCACTACGAAGCAGTGCTTTGTTTAACAACAAATAGTGCTGCATACTTCTGCGTACGAAGTATGCACAGCAGCTATTTTTTTTTTTATGCAGCCGCCTGCTTACTTCTGCGTACGAAGTATGCACAGCACGCATATAGGCGGCCCCCTTCGGAGCACTAAGCACAAAAAAGAATAAAACCTACCTACCAAATATGCCTCAATTAACACCTTTTTATTACATGAATGAAGTAGTATTTTCTTTTACTATCATAGTATTAGTATTATACGTATTATCTAAATACATATTACCAAGAATAGTTCGTTTATTCTTATCACGTATGTTCATAAATAAAATATAATATAAATTTATATATTATAATTAGTGTGCTGCTTAGCTTGCGTAGCTAGTTTAAGATAAAGCGACTCGTTATAAATAATTAGTTATTTAAAGATATATATCTTATAGTAGTGATTATACTACTAATGTTTTCTAACACACAAAATTTATTTACAGAAATAAGAAGTCCCTTAGATCAATTCGAAATAAGAGACATATTAAACTTAGAAGTTTTAGGTGGTAACTTACACTTATCAATAACAAACATAGGATTCTACTTAACATTAGGAGCATTATTAACATTAATATTAAGCTTAGTTGCAACTAATCAAAACAAATTAGTAAGTAACAACTGATCTATAGCTCAAGAATCTTTATATGTAACAATCCACAATATAGTTACAGGACAAATAAATGCTAAAGGAGGACAAATATACTTCCCATTTATTTACACATTATTTATATTTATATTAATAAATAATCTAATAGGAATGGTTAACAGGAGCCTTTGCATTTTATCATTATTTATCTCAAACATACTTGGAGCATTAAGATTACAGAATAATCTAATATTTCAAATACAATCATATTCTTCTTTTAATTCTGACTCACAGTTATCCTTAAACACATCTAAGGATAGTCCTAGATATAGTTTTAACAATAAAAATACCTTCTATCTTAATCCTCATTATCTTACAGGATTTGTAGATGGAGAAGGTTGTTTCTCTCTTTCAATATATAAACAGGATAAAAACTTAACAGGTTGACAAGTTAAGCCTGTATTTAGTATATCTTTACATAATAAAGATATAAAATTATTAGAAGCTATACAAAGAACCTTGAAAACAGGAAAGATATATAAACATGGTGTTTATTCTGTCCAATATCGTGTAAGTTCTTTAAAGAATTTACAAATAATCACAAATCATTTTGACAGTTATCCTTTAATAACTCAAAAAAGAGCAGATTATCTTTTATTTAAACAAGCTATAACTATCATAAAGAATAAAGAGCATTCTTCTATAGAAGGGTTACTTAAGTTAGTAGGAATTAAAGCTACATTAAACTGAGGTCTATCTGACAAGAGAGTTTCCCTCTTGCAAAACCAGTAGCAAGACCTACAGTAACATATAATTCTTTAAATGTTAAGATTAACAACTTAAACTGAATTAGAGGATTTATAGAAGCTGAAGGAAGTTTCCAAGTTATAACTAAAAATAATCGAAACGTTAGTTTAAGATTTTCATTAACTCAACATATTAAAGATGAGGAATTGTTAAGGGATATCGTAACTTATCTAAACTATGGTAGATATTACAAATCACCAACACGTGATGAAGGTCAATACTTAGTAACAGTCTTTTCAGATATAAGAGATAAGCTAATACCTTTCTTAAATGAGTATCCTTTATTAGGAGTTAAAAAAGAGGATTATTTAGATTTTGTACAAATAGCCGAATTAATTAAATCTAAAGCTCATTTAACAGACGAAGGATTAGAAAAAATAAAACTAATTATAAGTAATATGAATAGAAAGAGAGTAACAATAAAAGAAGAATAAATGTTTAGATAATTGTAATATCATAGATAAATAATAATAAAGTACGATAAATTTCACTATATGCTGGAAACTTCTAATGCCTTTAGGTACCGATTATCGGTGACAATCTTAAAGGATGAAACAATGAACAATCAGCAGGAAACCAAAATAACAAGCTACGTTATGAGTAGGTTCCTCAGAGACTACACGTGAAAAATCACTTAATACTGTTTTACAATAACAACTGAGTGATTAAGATATAGTCCACCATGGCAAGTCTATAAGATTTGTTGTGCTGTCCTTACAGTTTCGCATCTACAGGTCACTTTGCATTAACATTTGCATTAAGTTTCACAATAGTATTAGGGGCTACAATTTTAGGATTCTCTAAACACGGTTTAAAATTCTTTTCGTTATTAGTGCCTGCAGGATGTCCTTTAGGACTATTACCTCTGTTAGTTATAATCGAATTCATAAAAAGGAGTAATTAAACTTCTGTTGTGATTAAGAGCCAAACTCCGGGGAAGCCCTAAAGCTATTATTACCAAACATCAATCCTAAAAGGGATACGGTGCGGATGCTCTAATCAAGCATGTAAGGTAAGAAGATAATAGATAAACCAATAGGTTTAATGGGTAATCGCGGATCTAAAACACCTATCATCTTAAAATGGAATCTTTAAAATTGATGTGTAAAAGAGCAACGAATAGACGGTTCTTCCATTATGTAAAGTAATGGTAAGGTGTATTCTAGTCGCCGGGAAAGCCGGTTCTTGAGTAGAAATAAGTAACTCAGATTAAAGTTTCTGTATTAGTTTTGATCTAATCATAAAAAATATACATAGTATATACATATTTATGATTGTTTATTGACCTTTTTATTACTACTCATGACATATGTCGGACACATAATAATTGCCACTCTGTGGCAACTAGGAGCCGGTCTAATAGTAAGCTATTAACTCGCAGCGCTTCGATAGCAATTAGTACTTGTGTTCTAAATAATAAAAGATCTATGTCCACATCGGCTAGACCAGTACCTGTTAGAGTTTATATTAATTCAGATGAGGAAAAAGAATCTATAATTAATGAAAATAAAGGACGTTCGGGAATCTACCGTTGAGTACACATAGAATCAGGGAAAAGTTATGTAGGGTCATCTAAAAATTTAAGTAGTAGGTTCAAACAATATTTTAATTATAACCACATCTCTTATCCTAAAAGGAAGATGGCCATTTACAAATCCCTTTTAAAACATGGTTATGCGAAATTTAGAGTAGAGATTTTAGAATATTGCTCGACGGATAAGGATAATTTGTTAAGTAGAGAGCAATTCTACTTGGATAATTATAATCCTGAATATAATATATTAAAAATAGCCGGATCTCCATTAGGTTACAGACATAGTGAAGCAGCTAAAGCTCGAATAAGTCTAGCGAATAAAAATAAAATCGTATCAGAATCCACACGTAATCTTAAAAGAATAAGTCTGTTAGGTAAAACTTTGGATAGTTGGAGAAAATGCGTGTAGCTAATATATTAAAACAGTCTGTTCTGTTAACTAACACGGATACGGGTGAGACCTTAGAATTTTCTTCCAAGACAGATGCGGGTAAATTTCTGGGTATATCTAGGATAACCGTAAGTAAATATCTATTAAAGAATTTACCTTATAAGGGCTATACTTTTGCTAAAGCCCCTTCAAAGGATAAAGATATTAATTTATATGATCCATTGTCTTCTAATCTTTTTAACCAACAACCTATTCGTCTAACTAATAAGTTAACAGGAGATTGCCAAGAATTTACCTCTATGACAGAAGCGGCCAAATATTTGGAAATATCTAGGGCCGCACTAGGATACTTTTTAAAAAATTCAGCTAAGATCGAGACTATAAAAGGCTACTCTATTTCCAAAATAACTGATAGTCATTTTAAAGTTAACAGGAAATATCTTCAAGTAGAAGTTACAGATATTGATACAAATGAAGTAATTATATATCCTTCGTTAACTTTAGCTGCTGAAGCATTAGGTGTGAATAGGGCTAGTATTTCAGGATATTTAGCTAAGAAACGTAACAATGCTTTTAAAAATAAATATAAATTTAAATTAGTTTAAGTATAATTTTAAATTCACGTGTTTAAACACATGTAACCTTATTAGGCTAATTATTATAATATATCTACTATATTATGGATTGAGATGTACTCTTCCCTATAGGTGTGGGTAAATCGTAGGTCAAAACATACAGTCGTTCATACATTGCCCGTAATGTATCATTGGGATTAAGATTGGCGGCTAACATCACGGCTGGGCATATGCTATTAAGTATCTTAAGTGGGTTTGTCTATAATATAATGAATTCAGGTATTATTTTCTTCATATTAGGTTTAATACCTTTAGCCTTTATAGTGGCATTCTCAGGATTAGAACTAGCAATTGCATTTATCCAGGCACAAGTGTTTGTAGTGTTATCTAGTTCTTATATCAAGGACGGATTAGATTTACATTAGTATACACAACCCTTGAGCCTGCTATACTTCTAATCCTCCGGATACAGAAGTATGCACGGCTATCTATTTTTTTTTATGCATGATCCCTGCAGCATACTTCTGTATCCGGAGGATTAGAAGTATAGCAGCAGGGATCAGGACTTCGTAGTAAAAAGCTAATAAGACGCAGAAGGTTCATTTTTTATTTCTAAGCCCTCATCAAGAGGTAAATGACCTAACTATGCCGCTACATTTTATATAGCTCAACACAATAGAGATAAAGATTTATTAAACAGAATGATCTTTATTTTAGATTGTGGTGGTAGTATAAAAAAGGGAAGTAAAGATATGATCTATTTAGTTGTAAGAAATTAGTGCTTTATATGATAAGATAGTGCCTTTATTCACTTAGTATAATTTACATGGTGAAAAGGGGTTAATAATTTCTCTTTAGAAATAAGTATACTATACAACAACTTAGGGATGCGCAAGCAAGCCTGTACGAAGTACAGCCTACAAAAAAAAATTATAAGTGAGAATAAATAGTTATTTAGGAAAATTATACATACAATAATAATTTATCCTTAATTTAAGGAATAATGAAAATTATAAATTCTAAGAATAGAAATTAATAGTGAGAAATGAATAGTTGTTTATTCATAGCTTGCTTGCAGCGTAAGCTAAGCAAGCTATACAAACTAGCGAACAATTATAAATTTTAAATTAGACTAGTTATCTTATAACTTTGGTTATAAATAAAACATTATATAGTTTATTATTCTCCTTATAACAAAATAAGTTAGAACTTATAGTGATATAAAGAAATTTGTATCGTAAAAATAGATGAGTTTGGTGATGGCTCTGATTGAATGCTGTCCAAGTGCTTGACACATGCTAATCGTACGTTTTAATTTGTAAGAGCAAAGTGCCCTTACATAAATTAAAAAGTGGTGTACAGGTGAGTATAATGATATTCTTAGCCGACCTTAAAGTGGAGGTAAATCCTTCATAATACATAAAGGGATATGTAGTCCTGCTTTAAGAGGACAATAAATATCTTCGGGATAGGTAGTAGTTAAGGTGATGGCTTAACTAGCTTAAAACTCTCGTAGTCGAATCTGAAAGGTTGATCGACCACATTGGGTCTGAAAAAACCCCAATGCAAGTTAGTACAGCAGTGAGGAATCTTGGTCAATGGCCTAACGGCTGAACTGGCAACTTGGAGAAGTGGCAAGTCTTATTTTGATTATATTACTATATATAATCTATAAGATTGTATTAAAATTGAATAAAGCTTTGTTTATATATTGATAATGACAGTATATATATCGTGTCTTGACTAATTACGTGCCAGCAGTCGCGGTAATACGTAAGAGACTAGTGTTATTCATCTTAATTAGGTTTAAAGGGTACCTAGACGGTCAATATAGCTTCTAAAATGTTAGTACTTGACTAGAGTTTGATATAAGAGGGTAGTACTTGAGGAGGAGAGATGAAATTCTATTATACCAAAGGGACTCGGTAAAGGCGAAGGCAGCCCTCTATGTAAAAACTGACGTTGAAGGACGAAGGCACAGAGCACAAACAGGATTAGATACCCAAGTAGTCTTTGCAGTAAATGATGAATGCCATAGGTTAGATTAAGCTTTAATTAATTAGTTTCGAGCCTTTGGCTGCAGTAATGAACTAACTATTAAACAATATTTAGTCTATAAATGAAAGTGTAAGCATTCCACCTCAAGAGTAATGTGGCAACGCAGGAACTGAAATCACTAGACCGTTTCTGACACCAGTAGTGAAGTATGTGTGCGACAAGAAGCGGATATTAGTAATACGGTGTGATTCCGTTTGGTATTTTCTCTACCTAACACTATTTACACATGCAAATTAGTAATGATTTGTGTGAAGCTGTAAAGACAATGTAGCCTCTCTTAAATGGGAATGTTTATATAGAAAACTATTTCTATATAACCTGGAGCTAGTGTAAGTAAGATATGGAAAGCGAAAGCGAAATTAGCAACGACGCTTTAATATGTGCACAAAAGGAAGGTAATAGATTCGACATACTAATCTATTAGAGAAACCATATTTCCATTAAAGTAAAGCTAATTTCCTAAGTCTTACGTAAATTGTGCTAATATTTGAACTTGGTAACCCCTTTATCTTCAGTAATATATTACATATATTAAAGAGGTAACTTATAAGGTTTAACAAAGCTGAAATGGTTATATCCGATAAAGGGGAGAGGATTTGTTAAAAAGCAAATGCTTTATTTGGATTTAAATTGAAGTAAATCTAAATAATAGATAAAGATATTTATATTATTAAAGTAAAAGAAGAAATTTATTCCTTACTTCTAGCGAAGCACAGGTATGAGTAGCACTCATTTACTTATAATTAGTTATTTAAAGATATATATATATTTCAACTGAAAATAAGCGTATGAAAAATTGCAAAATATTAAGTTGTTCAGTAGCTAGCACACAAAATAGTTTATGTTGATTTGTAAGCGGTTTAGTAGACGCTGAAGGTAGTTTTGGTGTAAATGTAGTTAGAAAAGAATCTAGTAAAATAGGTTATTCAGTTCTAATTTATTTCGAAATAGCTTTAAACAAGAAAGATAAGCAACTACTAGAAACTACAAAACAAGTATTAGGTATTGAAAAGGATTTATATTATAATAAAAGTGATGATACATTAAAATTAAAGGATAGCTTGCGCACTAATTTAGATGAATTAATTAATAATGTAATACCACATTTTAATAAATATCCTCTGTGCGTAGCCTACACAAAAAAAAGTAGATTATCTATTAATGTCCAAAGTACTAAAAATAGTACAAGAAAAAAGACATTTAACTTTGGAAGGTTTAAATGAAATACTTAGTATAAAAGCAGCAATGAATCTAGGATTATCTGACCCATTGAAAAATGAATTTCCTGTACGAAGTAGCAAGCTATTATAAAACCATTAACCAGAGTAATAGTTGAAACAGGTATTCCTAATAAATATTGATTAGCTGGATTTATGGAAGGGGAATCATGTTTTTATGTTAGTGTATATAATTCACCTAAATCTAAATTAAATTATGCTGTACAATTGGTGTTTAAAATAACTCAACATGCTAGAGATCTTTTGGAAAATATATCTAAATTGTTAGAATGTGGTAGAGTAGAATCAAGAAAATCTTTTGATGCTTATGATTTTACAGTAACATCCTTTAAAGAATTTAAGGATTATATGATACCATATTGAGAAAATTATCCTTTATTAGGTCATAAATCAAATGATTATATGGATTTTAAAAGAGTATATGAAATAATGCTAACTAAGGGTCATTTAACTGAAGAAGGGTTGGCTAAGATTGTTGAAATAAAAAACACTATGAATACCAAAAGGATTCAAGTTTAGTAGTACTTCGTAAGGAAAGCTCTATGTGATATCGGGCTACAAAACAAAATAATATAAATATTTATTAATATATATATATATGTATTAATATAGCTGACTTAACAAGGGTGAAATTTGATATAATTAGTGGAGTGCGCAAGCAATGTATGTTAGGTTATATCTCTAATTATATTTGGAGCGATGGCTCCTGTAGAAAAATTTTGCTTGAGCCGTATGCAATGAAAGTTGCACGTACGGTTCTTTAAGGGGGAAAGTTTGAGAGAACCTACCTATCTTGACTGTTTAATTCGATGATCCACGAAAAACCTTACCACAATTTGAATATTTTACAGGAGTTGCACGGCTGTTTTCAGTTAATGTTGTGAAACTGTGGTTTCCATGAAATTAACGCAATCCCTGGCTTTATTTTTTAAGGCGTAAGCTCTACGATAAAGCATTTGATCCAGGATTTGGAAAGAAAAAGGGGACAAAGACAAGTCATCATGGCCTGCTGAATGATCTAGGAAATCATGATCGTGGGATAAACTATCAAACTCCGGGGACACCCTAAAGTTTCTGGTACTAAGCCATATATGAAAATATATGAGTGGCTGAACTAATTACTCAGGTATAGTAACAAGCCAGAAAATGATTGAAAAAGAAATGGGTTATCGCGGATCTAAGTCAAATAAAAATAATATTTTTTTTGTAAAAGAGCAACGAGTAGACGGTAGTTACGTTAATAATAAGTTAGCGTTAAGGTATACTCTAACGGGTTTCGAAAGAAATTATCAAATCAAAATCCTTTCTAACCAAATAAATCAAATAAGGACGTATTCAGCCAATAACATTTCCCAGAAAAAAGATGTAACGGGTTCAATTAATCCTTGATTCATCACAGGTTTTACTGACGCAGAAGGGACTTTCTCTATATCTATTTTACAGAATAAAAATTATTCTTTAGGTTGAAGAGTTAAGCCTGTATTTGCTATAGGATTGCATATTAAAGACATAGATATATTAGAAAATTTTAAATCTTTTTTTAAAGTAGGTAATATACATAAACATAGTGAATATTCTTTACAGTATAGAGTAGAATCTATTCAAGATTTACAAGTAATTATACGTCATTTTGATAAATACCCACTTGTAAAAGAATTGATTATGATTTATTTAAAGAAGCTTTTTTTATAGTTAAGGAAAAGCAACACTTAAATCTTACAGGTCTTTTAAAACTAGTAGGTTTAAAATCATCTCTAAACCTAGGTTTAACTAATAAACTTAAACAAGAGTTTGATACTTGAAAAGATTTAGAAGTAGCTAGACCTGAATATATATTCAAAGGTATACCAGATCCAGAATGAATGGCCGGATTTTCTAGTGGAGATAGTAGTTTTAACATTAAAATAAGTAAATCTTTAACTAGTAAATTAAGTACAAGAATTCAGTTAAGATTTTCTATAGATTTACATATTAGAGAAAAAGAATTAATTAACTCTTGTATAAAGTTTTTCAATTTATGTGTAGACATGCGCAAGCTAGCTAATGTAAATAAATATGTTTATGTAAAAAGTAACTCTGTGAGTTTACAAATAACTAATTTCGAGGTTATTTCTAATATAATTATACCTTTCTTTAAACAATTCCCTATTAAAGGAAAAAAGAGTTTAGATTTTATAGATTTTGATAAAGTTGCGACAATGGTTAACAATAAGCAACATTTGACTCAACAAGGGTTAAATCAAATATTAATTATAAAATCTAGAATGAATCAGTAAATTTGTTTGATTTATTTGTATGATAAATTTGATCGCTGTGTGATATTGTGGGCTATAGACGTGCCACATATTCCTAGACAAAGAGATGCAAAAATGTGAATTTAAGCTAATCTCTAAAAATAGGATATAAATTTTAAGGATTGTAGTCTGAAACTCGACTACATGAATAAGTAATTACTAGTAATCGTGAATCACCATGTCACGGTGAATTAACCTTGGATTGGTACTAACCACTCGTCACATGCTGAAAAGAGTATGCGCAATAAGTTTGCTTTTTCAATGATCAGTAAAAACAACAAGCAGGTTCTATATCCTATTATTGGAAATCTTCGTATGCGTGACTCTAATTAGTGTTAAGTCGAAATACGGTTCGCGTAGTGGAAGTTGCGCGGGAATAATGAATATTAACAATAATTATATGTTTTAGTAATTTATCTTTTGATAGTTACTTAAAACAAAACTTGGAAATTGGTTGTATTTGGTTCGAATCCAAAACAAGTTTATATACTGAAGTTTAACACTTTAATATTGAGATATAAAAGTGAATTAATTTAAATTAATCCAGTTAAAGTATATATAAATAGTGTGCTAGCTTGCTAGGCATGCTATGTTAGATGTAAAAAAAACTATATGATAATATAAGAAAGCCAAGTATTAATTTGTGCTGCGCATCCTGGCTGCAGCAGCTTTTTAGAAGAAGTATGCCAGCACCCTTTAGGGGGGGAGCCTTTATTTAACAACAACCACAACTACAGGTATAACTAAAGAATAGCAGGAATAAGTGCGGCCTTAGATTAAAATGCTAGTTATTCTACTATTATTAATAAATTAAAAAGTAATAAGATAAAACCTTATCTGCTACACAGAAAAATCACGAATAATTTGTGCGTAGGCTTATCCCTGCTGCTGCTGCTGCTGCTGCTATTTTTTTTTTACTAAAAAAGCAGTAATGCAAAAAAAAAAATAGCGCAAGCTAGGTAGTTTCTATCTTTAGGATAGGGATTAATTAAATTTTACGATAATATATTTTATTTTATTTTATTATCTAAAGGAGGGTTCCTTTATTGGCAAGAAGGGTTGGGCTGTAAACTCAATAGCTATGCTTATAAGAGTTCGAATCTCTTGTCTCCTAGAATTAGTAACTTAATTAGGTAAAGGATTTCCCTGTCACGGAAATAGATGTGGGTTCGATGCCCACCTGATTCGCATGAAAAGAACATTATTTAACAACGACATTGGGAAAGTTAGATTTTCAACCCTAGGAATGAATGAAAATCGGGTTCTTTATGAATTTTTCAGTCCCAGCAATGATAGAGCGTATCTTGAAAAATTCCTCAATTAATAAATACGGAGGTTTAGGTGCATCCCCTCATGAGGCTAATTATTGTAATGGGTTTAGATATTATACTACTAATAATAAAAATACAAATAACAATTTAATAATTAGCGATATAACTGTCTTAGAGCAATCTTTACGTAGTCGTCCTGAATTTTATGAATGATTCTGTGGATTTACAGATGGTGAAGGGAACTTTTATTTTGGACAAAAAGGTTCCACTAACTTCTACCAATTCTTTTTTCAGATTCAACTTCACATTGACGATTTTCACGCTTTAGTCTATATTCGAGATATTTTAGGTTTCGGTAAAGCATTCGAGTATAAAAATACGTGCATATTTAGAGTAAGTAGTTTTGAAGATATAAAAAAAATAATAACAATTTTTGAACAATATACTTTAAATAGTACTAAATTGCTAAACTTCCTTAGTTTCAAGAAGGCTTTCGAGTTATATATTAACTCTAATAAAACACTAGATTTGGTACAACAACTTGAAGAGATTAAAAGTGGTGTTAATAGTAAAAGAACTGATTATAAATTACCTAGAAATCACGAATATAGAATTACTAATTATTGATTACTAGGTTTTATCGAAGCTGATGGTTCATTTTTCATTAAATCTAAAGAATTAAGCTTAATTTTTAACATTAGTCAATCATTTGTTGATTCAGGGTTATTAAAGGCTATACAGGCATTCTTACTTGAATTAGGAGATCCTGGATTAAATAAATTAGATAAGGCTAACCCAGGAGTGAGACTTGCAACTAGTAAGGAAGAATACGGTAATAGACAATTATGTCAGATAATAGTTAATCGGCATGATTTCATTCGAGAAGCTTTAATACCTTTTCTTAGTACGCTGAATTGACAAACAAAGAAGAAAAAGGATTTTGAAGATTGAACTAGTATCTTGATGCTTAGAGATAAAGGATTTCAATATGTAGATGACGGTTTAAGACTAATAGAGTTAATCATTAGCCAAATGAATAACCGAAGATTATCTAGCTCCGAGGTAGCAATAGTAGATAGAGAATTTTTATATAAAGAGATTAACCTTATGTTAAATAAACCTTCTAACTTAGAAATTCGAAACGGTAACACTTGGGTAATATCACAAAACAGGATAGAGCGGAAGCTAATGTAATACAGCTTATAAAAGATAATGGGGAAGTAGTAAAAACATTTTATACCTATAAAGATTGTGCTTTGGAGGTGTCTTTACAAACTATTCCCAATAGAATTAATAAAAATAGTCTATTTAAATTTAATGGAAAATTCTATACTCTTAAAAAGGTAGAATAGACCGATTAAAACTCTTTTTTAGTATTTCATAGCAAGCTCTTGCTTATATTTAAGTAGTGCAGTATGCAGCATAAAATAAAATAACGTACAATTAGTCATTTTCAGCGAAGCTATCCAGCATGGCTCGATTCTGTGCGCTACGAAGTACGCTACTAATTCGTTATATATCTTGTATTCATTTATCCAAGTAAAACACAGGTTGTATAGTTTTAGCTTTAGCTTGCGCTGCAGCTGCAGCTCGTATAAAAGACTAAGATAGGTAAAGTCTTCTATAGGTAGGATAAGGCATTTGCTACTTTTCCTAAGAGGAAAAGTATCCATAGGTAAGGTAATGTATTTGCTATATACTGTGCTACTCGCACCTAGGCGTTCGACTCGCCTCTTTTCCGTTAGAAGATTATTTGCTTCTTTTTAACTTATAAATTTAGATATATATGAAGAATATAAAAAAGATATTTAACCCTAACAGGATAACAGTATTTGTAGATGCTAAAGGCTGATTTAACTTAAGATTAGCTAAAGATAAAAATTACGAGCAGAGCTTGCTATTATTTTTTATAGCTAAAGCTGAGCTTGCATAGGCTATTATTTTTAAAAAAGAATATGCCTACTAAAAATAAAAGCCTAAAAATAAAAGCCAAGGATGGTTTGTTCAAGCTTGTTTTCAATTACAACTTCATTATAAATATAAAGACTTATTTTAATGTATTAGGTATTATTTCTATAACCAAAGATAAAAAGTCTTGTATATATCAAGTCCATGCTTTTTATAGTATAACTAATATTTTTATTCAGTTTTATAAATATCCTTTAGAAAATATCAATTTGTTATGTTAAAAGGCATTGATTTTTGAAAGTATAACAAAGATACTTTGTATATACTAAGAGGTGGTGACAATTCTGATGTAAAAGAATTGTTAACTGTATTTTAAATTACTGTTGTTCAATTAGTAAGAGGTAGTAGTAAGAGCTTGTACTAATTTTTTTTTTTTATTTTTTTTGCGCTGCAGCAGCTGCAGCTGCTGCTATACTTCTAATCCTCCGGATACAGAAGTATGCCAGCCCCCTGCTTTGCTACTTCGTAGGGGTCAGGAGCCGCATAAAGGCGGGCCATATCCCTGCTTTGCTACTTCGTAGGGATCAGGAGCACTAAGCACGCATTAAGTACGCACTAAGTACGCATATAGTTAGCCCTATAGATTTTAAATAGTCTTCATATAAGATGATTTTATGAAATATGAATTGTAATAATTCAGAAAATGCCTTAAAATTTTTAACTAATGATAGATATTTACCTTTTTCAAGATAATGCAAAATATATCATAACTAAAATAAATAGACGGATAATTGGTGTTTTATACGTTTAGGTGTTAAATTCACCTTTTTCCGTAAAGCCTCTATAGCTCAACGGTAGAGCATGATACTGTTAATATCATGATAGATGTTCGATTCATCTTAGGGGCTTTTAAATCAATGTTCGAAACTGTATTTTTTTTTATTACTTATATAAAGATGACTAACACAATAAGAAGTAAT
The DNA here is from genome assembly GCA_018360185.1 of Claviceps lovelessii. NCBI lineage: Eukaryota > Fungi > Ascomycota > Sordariomycetes > Hypocreales > Clavicipitaceae > Claviceps > Claviceps lovelessii. The sequence goes on from SRPU01000225.1 coordinate 20,986, forward strand.
TTTCAAGATCATCCTTTCCATTTAGTGTCACCTTCGCCATGACCTTTTGTGTGATTTGGGAAATCACTACCATATAGGGTTAAACTGTCAAATTCCGGGGACACCTTAAAACCATTGATACCAAATTTAGTATGAAAATACATAAATGGATGATCTAATCAATCATGTACGGTAATAAGTCAATGGATTCTCGAAAGTTGAATAGGCAATCGCGGATCTAAATCAGTCTTTTGTAACATATTATGTAACTATTTATGTACACTGGCTGTAAAAGAGCAACGAGTAAACGGCAGTTGTATAGAAAAAAATTCTATATTAAAATGTACTCTAATGGGCTTTGAGAAAAGCTATCAAGTCAGAATCCTACCTAAACAAACAATTATATTAAGGAGTTATTCCACTTTAGATATTAAGACGGGCAAAATTGAAAATATTCTAAACCCTTGATTCACCACTGGAATCGTAGACGCAGAAGGATGCTTTACACTCAATATTCACAGACGTACTGGAGGTAAAACAGGCTGGGATGTAAAGCCTTGCTTTACCATTGTATTACATAAAAAAGATGAAATAATATTAAAAAAACTACAAAGTTTATGGGGAGTAGGGCATATATATAAACATGGTCAAAGAGGAATTCAATTTCAAGTAAATTCAATAACTGAATTACAATCAATAATTAAACATTTTGATCGTTACCCTTTATTAACTAAAAAACGTATAGATTTCATTTTATTTAAAGATATAGTAAATATTATTTTTAATAAAGAACATTTAACTGAAGAGGGTATACTTAAACTTGTGTCAGTTAGAGCTTCTTTAAATTTAGGTTTATCTGATAGATTAAAACAACAATTTCCAAGTATAAAGCCTGTACCTAGACCACAAGTAGAACCTAATTATTCATCTATACAAGAGCAGTGATTAGCTGGATTTACTACAGTAGCTCCGCACGAAGGTTGTTTTTTTGTAAAAATAACTAAAGCTAATACAAAAATAGGAGAAAGAGTCCAGTTAGTATTCCAGTTAAATCAACATATTAGAGATGAAGAATTGATAAGGAGCTTAATTCAATATTTAAACTGTGGTGGAGTAACTCTAAATAGTGCCTCTATAGATTATCGTGTAACAAAATTAGAAGACAACCTTACTAAAATAATACCATTTTTTGAAAAAAATCCTATAATAGGAGTAAAATATAAAGATTATCTTGATTTTATTCAAGTAGCAAGATTAATGAAAGATGGACAACATTTAACATTAGAAGGTTTTGAAAAAATAAAAAAAATAAAATTAAACATGAATAGGGGTAGAACTTAGTTTAATATAATAATATTGCATGGTAAATCTGATCAACATGTTATATACAAGTATTTCATTATTCACTTTAACAGTAAATGCTGCATTATCAATGCATTTATTTAATAATAGTTATATCTTCTTATACTTAGCCTTAGGTACATTAATTGCATCTATGACTTTATGATTTAGAGATATAATCTCAGAAGGTAGACCAATCCTTTCTCATTTTAATTTAAATATAGCTAAAGCCATATCATTAGATGATATTAACAAAACATTAATTAATTATAAATGTAATAACAATATTACAGTCTTTAAAGGAAATGATTTAGGTCATTATTTAGCTGGTCTTTTAGAAGGTGATGGCCATATTTCCTTACCTTCTTTAGGTAATACTACCTTAAATCGAGTACTTAACCCTAGAATAGTATTCACTTCACATAAGGATAATTTAGGTATGTATGCTTTTCTTCAATCAGAATTAGGAAATATAGGGCGTTTTCAATCTTCAGGTAATAATATAATACGTTATATTATAGGAGATATAAAAAGTATAATTTATATTACTAATTTAATACATGGGAAATTAAGAACACCTAAAAATAAAAGATTTAATGACTTGATTCAGTTCATAAATACTAAATACGATTTAAATATACCTGAAAGTAATTTATATAATGGAAATTATATAGAGAATAGTTGATTCACAGGTTTTACAGAAGCAGATGGGCATTTTGGAATAAAATACATAGAAAAGAAAGGTAAATCAGAAACACGTAAAAGATCTGTGAGCGAAAGTATTTCACTTAAATTTAGATTAGACCAACGTGCATATGATAAATCTACATCCTCTAACATGAAACCCTTTATGGAAGAGTTAGCTTTTTTTTTGAATTGTAATTTAACTACTTATGAAAATAAAACAGTCGCTTTAGCTTGCGCAGCAGAAGTTTTATCTTTATATGTTTCTTCTATTGATAATATTAAAATAATTATTAACTATTTTGATAAATATCCTTTAATAGGAGATAAACTTAATGACTATAATAAATGAAAAATCGTTTATAATATGATAATATCTAAAGAACATCTATCTGAACAAGGTAGATTAAAAATTAGAGCTTTAATAAATAAATTTTAATCATGTAAGTGCCTTCTTTAAATTTAACCAATTGCTGGTAAACCCTTAATAAAGGATAATCAGCAGGAAATTAAGAGATTATAAATTATCTTTTAGTATCTTCAGAGACTAAACGTTAAAAATAAATACGTTATTATAACCTATTTGTTAAGATATAGTCCAACAAATATAGAAATATATTTTTATTATTGACTTACTTAGGTAACCACACTGTAGCAGTACAAAAGGGATTAAACTTAGGAGTTATATTATTTATAGTATCTGAAGCTTGTTTCTTCGTAGCTATATTCTGAGCATTCTTCCATAGTGCTTTAACACCTACTGTAGAACTAGGTGCTCAATGACCACCTATGGGTATAGAACCTGTAAATCCTTTTGAATTACCATTATTAAATACTGTAATCTTATTATCTAGTGGTGCTACTATAACTTACGCACACCACTCTTTAATTAAAGGAGAAAGATCAGGAGCTATATATGGTACATTATTTACAGTATTATTAGCATTAATATTTACTTGCTTTCAAGGAATAGAATATAACGTATCATCATTCACAATAAGTGACGGTGTATTCGGTACATGTTTCTTTTTCGGTACAGGGTTCCACGGATTCCACGTTATCGTAGGAACAATATTCTTAGCAGTAGGATTATGAAGAATATTAGCATACCACTTAACGGATCATCACCACTTAGGTTATGAAGGAGGTATATTATACTGACATTTTGTCGACGTAGTATGATTATTCTTATACGTTTCAATGTATTACTGAGGATCTTAATATTAAATTAAATAGAGAAATTATTCTCTAAACGGGTATAAGTTAATGGTAGACTTTCTGATTTCCACTCAGCGTGTGTCAGTTCAAATCTGACTACCCGTAAACTTGCTGTGTATACAGCTATATAAATTAATCTAAAAGCTTTAGAGCAATTTGCTCCAATATATTTTCCTAATCTTAGGTAATTCATCGCTTGCGTATAAATAAATATGAATCAATTATTCTCAGTTCAGGATATCTTAACAAGTGGATATACAGTGGAATTTCTAGATATATTAAGCGTAATAGCATTATTATTTAGTATTGCTGTTATAATAAATAAAAATCCGATAGCTTCATTATTATCTTTAATCGGTTTATTTGGATCAATATCTGTGTATTTAATTTTATCAGGATTAACATTTATAGGTTTTTCATACTTAATAGTATATATAGGGGCTGTATCTATTTTATTCTTGTTCATATTAATGTTAATTAACATAAGAACAAGTGAATTACAAAGTAATAATGTAAATAGTATACCTTTAGCTTTATTTATCACAATATTATTTAATTATGCATTATTTCAATTATTACCTTACTATATAGCTATATTAAATAGTTATAATAATAAATTAAGTAAGATGTTATACTATTTACCTACAAGTAAATACAATGATATAATAATGAATACAAGTAAAAATCTAGATATCAACACACATAATGTTATGTTTGTAACAAGTAACAATTGAGATGGTACAATTACAGAAACAAGTCATATATCAACAATAGGAAATATTTTATATACATCTTACAGTATGTGATTATTCCTTGTAAGTATAATTTTATTAGTAGTAATGGTAGGAGCTATCGTTATAACAATAAAACAAGATACTGTTAAACAATAGTAAATTTAAGCTATAATAAAACCTTACCTCTATTTAGTGCGAAGCAATAGCTTGCTTGCTTAAGTCCAGGTTTTGCCTAGCTTTTACTAAAGCAGCAGTAAAAACTAGTGCTGCTATTATTTTTTATAGCTTTAGCTATAAAAAATAAAGAGCTAAAGCTAGGGGCAGAGGTAAAAGAGAAATTAGTTCAATTGGCAGAACGTTTGTTTTACACACAAAATGTTAAAGGTTCAAATCCTTTATTACTCAAAATTCCTTAACTTAACAGGTAAAGTGTATTCTTGATAAGAATATTATCAGTGTTCGATCCACTGAGGAATTAGAAATACTATTGTATAAAGAGAATTGGCCGAGTGGTTTAAGGCGGTGAGTTTGAGTTTTGCTTGGTTAGTAATAGCCACATCCGTTCGAATCGGATATTCTCTGTGTGCGAAGCAATAGCTTGCTTGCTTTTTATCTGCGTGTAGCAGATTTTTTTTTTGTTTGTATGCGCGCCTATTTCATAGTGCTGCGAAGAATATCAAGCACCCAAAAGGGATAGGGGCTCTTGCATACTTCTGTGTAGGCGGAGCCTAGCAAGCGACCTAATCCCAGAGGGATATGGATACGAAGCATAGCACAAAAACCAGGAGCTGCGCTGCTTCTTAGTTTTTACTACGAAGTCCTGCAGCGAAAGGGCTCCTTTGGGTAGCGAAGCACAGGACAAGCGCTCCTAAAGTCAGGCTGGGGGTAGCATGCGCATAGCTTGCTCCTAAAAACGCAGTGCTTACTTCGTAGCACAAAAATATGCAAGCTAAAGCTACATATCAAAGAGTGTAGTTTAATTGGAAAAATAGGAAGCTTCAACCTTCAAATCCTTGGTTCGAACCCAAGTACTCTTGATTTAAGATGATTATAAAAGATTTCATTTTAAATAAAATTTATATAAGGTATATAAATCATTAGTTTTATTTTGTGAAATTTTAATTTCTAACTAAAAAGCACTACAGCTATGATATTTTTTTATTTAAATATGAACAACAAATTTAATATGAACAACAACAACAACAACAA
>SRPU01000226.1:0-26141 GCA_018360185.1 Claviceps lovelessii
TTTTTTTTTTTTTTTTTTGGCCCTTCTTTTCAACGCGGACACGATGTGGGCAAGGATCCAGCAAGTGTCTCGGAAGCGTTGGCTCCTTGCCTAGGTACCTAGGTACCTACGGCTAGGTACAAGGCAAGGTATCTGGAGGACGGTAGTCAATGCGCATGCGTGGAAGGGGTCTGGGTCTGGTCACAATTTCTGGTTTCCGTTACGTCCATGTCCACGTCCACGTCCACGTCCACGTCCATGTCCATGTCCATGTCCATGTCCATGTCGGTTGGCCGGGAGCTAATGGCAGCCCCATGAGGTTTGACTCTTTGGGATGGCGTCTCCACTCTTCCCGCGCGCAAATCGATCCGCGCGCAATGTCCAATGCAGCCAACGTATCAACGTAGGACTGCGTTCTGGATACATGCATATAAAGTATCCAGAGTACTTGCCATGCACATAGCGAGCGGTAAGCATCCTACCGAAAATAGCTCGCCGGTGCGCCAGCGACCAGACCAGACCAGACAACCGCCAAAAAAGGGCCAAAAACGACCGGACTGTTGCTACTTTTGTGTTTACCAGCCCCCTGGTTCTGTTCTCCTCCGTTCCGGTTCCGGATCGCCCCTCCCACAAAGCGGTCGCGAAGGGTCATAAAGGGTCATAAAGGGTGGCGGAGGCTTGGCACGCAAACAGAGGGGCAGCTGGCCGGGCCATATTTCTTCTTTTTGCTTCCCCGGATGCATCAGCTAGGGCGCCTCATGCCCTGCGATCTCGATCTCGCAACGCTGTGGCTTCCTATTCCGCCGAGGGCTTCGGAATGAGGGGTTCTGTCGGGTATTCGAGGACCTACCCAGGTCGGTAGGTATTTGGCGTGCCTAGTCTGGTCGTCCTGTCCCGGAGGCCTGGAACACGCCGCGGGTGTCGAGGTCACGCAAAAAGAAAAGGGGTCCACGCTCGTGGGAACGACGATGGTAGGGAGGAGAGCGTGTGGCCACCGTTCTCCACTGACAGTTGTCGATTTTTGTTTTTTGTTTTTTGTTTTGTTTGTTTTTTTTGTTTCTTTTTCCCTCTTGTCCTGGCTTTTACTTTTTTTACTTTTTTTTCTTTTGACCATTTTGCTGTGGCAGAGGCATGTGGGAGTCTAGTCAAAACGTGTACATGCGTATGCGTGTACGTACACGGACCATGTTTTCGACACTCGACATTCGTACGGGCCAACAAGCAGGGCGAGCAGGCTGGGAATGGCGGAAAGCGCGGCAGAGGGCGAAGAGTAGAGCCGAAAACGTGCCCTTGAGACGTGTTTCTACACTTGTAGGGGGATACATGTTGGGAGGTGTCTTTGTTTCCTGGGCTTTTGCTTCTTCTTTTTTTTTTTTTGCTTCCTCTTGTTACTTTATTTTATGACTTTATTTTGTTACTTTATTTTATGACTTTATTTTGTTACTTTATTTTATGACTTTATTTTGTTACTTTATTTTATGACTTCCTTTTATTACTTCCTTTGTTACTTCTTCTATTCTTTTCGTAATCATGGTTTCTTCTTTTCTGGTAGATACCCCGCATGAGAGAAACCTTGTCGCCACCCCGTCCACCGAGATGCTCTCCTGTCCCGCCACGTACGCATGTCTGGATATGCTCCATGGCGAAAACATGTCGATGTAGAACATGAAGGAAAAGGGAAAAAAAAGAAAGAAAGAAAAAAGAAAAAAGAAAAGAGAAAAAAAAAGAGAAAAAAAAAAGGGAAAAGAAAAGAGAAAAAAAAAAAGGTCGAAGCTGTGCATCCCATGTCTGAACGTGCGCATGCATGGGTTCCGGTGCGGCAGCGAGGTGCATCCACGGGCTGGGGATGCAACCGCAACAAGTCGGTGGTTGGGTTTCGAGCTTTTTGTTGGAAACGGAGGGACTGGACATCCAGCAAGAGCAGGTACATGCGAATCACGTAAGAATCGAAAAGAACAACATGCATTGCATGACGCCATTGTAGCAAAAGTGCAAGTTTGTGCGAAATAAATGTATATGAATCACAAAAAAAAAAAAAAAAAAAAAAAAAAAAAAAGACAAAAAAAAAAGACAAAAAAAGACAAAAAAAGCCACTCCATCTGGTCAAAGTGCCGACTCCCAACCCGCCGGCCCGTGGGAACAATGCATCCATGTCCTTTCTCACGGCGTGGAGCGTGTAGCGCGTCGGCGGGCAAATGGCGGGCCCTGGCATTTCACGATACATGCTGCATCATCATGCTGCATGATGCATCATGTACGCTGCGCGGTTGAGGAGGTACGTTGCGTGCATGTACCATATGCAGTGGAGATGAAAAGGGGAGAAGAGTGCCACCACGATGAGAAATGGGTTTTTTTTTTTTTTTTTTTTTTTTTTCGGTCCAATGCAGGGGCGGGATGGCCATGGACGGATACGGCGCGGGCTATGATGCAAGGGAGAGGGTGCGACGATGCATGCGGCCCTGAAGATGGAGGACGGAGGACGGAGGATGACGATGCTGGCCATGATGGGCATTGTCCAATTGGTGATGCTTCTGCACATACATGAACCGGCAATGCAAAGGGCCCTTGGACGGGCTTGACCGGCGGGGGGCGAGAGGGATTCCTTGTCTCGTTTCCTTGTCGCCAAGGCCAATGCGCCCAATGCTGCCATTCCAACGCCATCGACATGCCGTCGGCAACCCGCATCAGTCCACCAGCACGGCGTCAAGCCGTCGAGCCCGGCCCCAAATGTCCCTCGACGTCATTCCGCAGCGACAGGCAGTGGGCAGGCAGTGGGCAGTGGGCAGCGACAGTGGGCAGCGACAGTGGGCAGTGGCCAGCGACAGTGGCCAGCGACAGTGCGCCGTCCATCTTGACCTTTTCAGACATGCGCGTCCTCCCTCTCCCGCTCCTAGACATTCACATACCAAAGAGGTGTTTTTTTTTGGAATACATAAATAATATTCTTCATAATTCGTCTCGATAAAAAGAGCTTCATCTACAATTACCACGAACAAGATCCCAAACAAAAAGAGCAAGACTTTGGTAAGAAAAATGGTCCAAAAAGATAAAGGGAAAAAGAAGAGTGTGTCGTCAACCCACAAGCCCCGGTGCACCTTCTTTCCCAGCGCTGCATCGGCCGCGAGCCTAGTGCACGCTAGGTTGGCTAGCTCTCGGATACCTGGGTTTCTGAAAAGAAGAAAGAAGAAAGAAAAAAGAAAAAAGAAAAAAGAAAAAAGAAAAAAGAAAAAAAAAAGACAAGAGAAACGAAGAAAACCAACCATACGTGAAAGCGCGAGCGCGAGATGTTAGCTCTGCCGGCTGCGGCTGCGGGGTCAAATGTTCTTCCTGCCAAACGCGGCATCACATGGATCGGCTCTACCCGACTTTGAATTGATATCATCCTTATTTTATCGTCATTATGATTCCCTGGACATCCGTCTTCGTCTTTCCTTTTCCCGCTGCTCATGGACATGCTCACCCGCATGCATACATGCATACATATGTACATCTGCCACATGCAGCCCGTCCGCCCATCCACCGAACCACCCATCGAGTCGAGTCTCTTTGGACATGCTGGCACGCAGCCTTTCTTTTTTTCTTTTTTTTTCTTTTTTTTTTTTTCTCTCTCTCTCTCTTCTCTTTTGGCCTTTTCCGTCTCTCCTCCCGGCCGAGAGAGACGACCTTGTCTGTCGGTGTGATTATGCCACCTGCTACATACATGTGCGCTTGTATACGGACGTACATACAGAGAAGCCGCGAGATGATTCGATGGCTTCGTGCATGGAGTCTGACCAGCGCGTTGCTCGCGCATGGCATGTCACGGCATTGCATGGCAGTTGCAGCTGCAGTTGAAGTTGCACTTGTCGCATGCTGCATCGGAGCGGGCGGATGTAGATGCTCGTCCTGGAGATGATGGCCATGATGGCTGTCCAAATTCGATGTACTTTTTGATGTCCTTTTCTTTGTGGCGGAACATCCGTCTCCTCTTTGAAACGTTTGCGGAAAAGGGTTTTACCACGGCATGACGCGCAAGGCGTACCGTTGTGGTGCTTGCCGAATCGTGACTGTTTTCATATTTCGGGTTTTTTTTTTTTTTTTTTTTTTTTTTTTTTTTTTTTTTTTTTTTTTTTTTTTTGTGAAAAGATTGAATTTGACTGTTTTCAAGACGTTTTACCTCAGAAGCATCGCCAGGACAAGGCTTCTCTCTAGACACGTAGCACAGTGTCCCGACATATCGCCCAGTCCATTCTTTTACCTCCATTCATCTTGTTCATCATGATCGGGTTTGTCGACACTACACATCTACATCCCATGGCAGCATCCCTCTCTTCTGCCCACAACGCACGCCATGAAGCCTTCTCCCACACAACAGGCACCACCGGCCGTTTTGGTCCAAATAACCCGTTTTTTTTTCCTTGTCTGCATTGAGGTATAGCACATCCCGCGAGAGAAGAAGAAAAATAAACGGACAAAAACGAGCAAAGAAGCAGACTCCAGCAAGACTCCTGGACTCAACCCACTGTAGACCGCATCTCCACGCTCCTTCCGTACTCCGTGAACGACCAGCCCCCTTGGATGTTCCACCCGGCACGCATGTCACGAACATGGTGTTTGTAAGTCGTGAGGTCGAATCACGTCCCCATGACGGCCTGGCCCTCGGTTTGACTACGTACGTACGTACAGTGCGTCGTGGGCGACCTCGAAACTATTCCCTCCGAATTCGTGTAGCAAAATGTCGGAAAGTCCTGGTCCTCAGTGTACATACTTGCTATTCACATGCCCATCATCCCCAGACCATCCCCCCCCCATCCGGGATTCGGGAACACAAACGCCCAATCCCACCGCATGAACTGGACATCATCGTTCGTCGTACCAAAACCATTTGTCTCCCCCTGGAACCCTCCCGCGTACCAGGCACGACACGAAACCAGTATCTCGGCCTCGCCTCGCTAATTTGACGCGCCCCTTGAGGCACTCACGTCTCACAAACAGCAACAAAAAGAGGGAAAAAAAAAAAAAAAAAAATGTGGCGACATGATCCCATTGTGGAACCGTCGAGCATGTCACACACATCCCGATCGCGGACGGAAAGACAATCTCGTGACATCTCAGACCGGACGAGGAACGAGGCAAGAAAGGGTCAGACGGACAAGACAGGGTTTTGTGCTGACGAGACATGCTATGCTATGCTGGTTTTTGTGGTGAGCACTGAGAATGTGTCCCTTGCAGAGAGGGTGTTCGGCATGGAATCCACTGCCACGGTGTCTTGGTCTTTTATGATTCCTTTATTTGTCTGTCTGTCTCTTTTCTTTTCTTTTCTTTTCTTTTCTTTTCTTTTCTTTTCTTTTCTTTTCTTTCTTTTTCGAGCAACAACAACGGGCATTCATTGGTCATTATCCTCTGCTGTACTTCTTGTCTCCAATAGCCTTTCCCCTTCCAGACTCGTTTTGCAATGCCTTCTCGTCCCCACCATGCCCCCCCTATTCTAAAGCTTGGACTCGCCTGCTTCGTCCTCGTCTACCTCACCAAATAGTCCGACAAAGGCACCGTGTACTTCATCCGTCAGGTCACTTGCCTGGAGACTTCGACCTCGTGTCAGGAAGGCGCGGCGAGAGCACTCCTGAGCAAACCCTGTTAGCTGTACTGTTTTTTTTTTTTTTGGTAGAACAATCGCCGCCGCCAAGAATGATAAAAAAGACGACAAAGGGCAAAAAGGGGAGGAAGGGAGGAATGGGGCGATGAAGACACCCACGACCAGAAAAGGGTTCGTCTCTCTGACTGGACCTTGGCGTGAGACTTTGGTGTCGTGACTGTCCTTTCCCTTGAGTAATAGGACAATCATCGTCTCTCTCTCCCTCTCCCCTTCTCCCTTCTAAGAAGAGAGGGAGAAGAAGAGAGGGAGAGAGCGAGAGAAGAAAAGAAAAAAAAAAAAAAAAAAAAAAAAAAAAAAAAAACTCACCCTCGTGATGACGCTCCCCCCAAAGGCAGCCAGCCTTATCAACTCCGACCCCTCGAGCTTCTCTCCCTCAATGTCCCATAGCCCATCCATGTAAGCCTTCCTCCACGCCAAAAACGTAGCCACCGATCCCGTCAGCGTATCTCCCTGTCCGCCACTCCGCTTCTTCCCCCCCTCCAGGTCATTCACCAGCGTCGTCTCCCCGTCACTGATCAAGTCCCTCCTGCCCTTCTGAATCACCGTCACCCCACCCAGTGCCCGGGCCAGAATCTCAACCCTATCCGTCTCCTTCTTGGTCTTCTCGCCGTCCTCCGGCCCGTCCGCGAGGCCGAGCGCGTCCCAGATCCTGCTGAATTCCACCACGTTGGGCGTCAGAACGGCCTCTTTGTAACCCTTCACCAGGCCGGGATTCGTCTGCACGAGCTGCAGCGCATCGGCGTCGAGCACGACGGGGACTTGCTTCTCTCGCGCTGTCTGGATCACGCGCGAGACCGTGTCCTGCATGAGGGGATCGCGCCCTAACCCGGGCCCGATGACGAGGACGTGAAGACGGGGCAGCATCTCGATGATTGTTGCTGCCACGTCGTCTGGGTCGGGCCGTTTCGTCTCCCCATCGTCCGAGGGGGTTTGCCGCATCAGAGGATGGACCATGAGATTTGGCGAGTATGTCTTGATGACGGCCGCGGCGGATGGCGTACAGATGACATGGGACTATGTTTCCACCTCCATGTGAGCGAAATACCTTCTTTGAACCCGAAAGATGGAAAATAGCAAAATGCGCTCGTCCAGCTCGTCTGTTGAGAATTTGTCTGACCTACCATGTCGCATCCCAGCCTCGCACTCGCCATGGCAGAAAAGTACGGCGCGCCGGTATAGTCCTGGCTGCCCCCAATGACGGCCACTCGCCCCAGCTGTCCTGGCGCAAAAACATTAGTCGGTTTGTCAAGCCCAGTGCGTGTGTGCATGTCTGGGCGAGCGAGCGGGCGAGCGAGCGACGGACTCGATAACCATTCTTCATTCTGGCATGAGTGACTATCGCTGGTCTGAGCTCGAGGCGCAACGGTGCACCCCATAACGCACCTTTGTGAAACTTTTCCAGCATGGGCGGAATCATCCGCCTCACCTTGCCCAGTATTCCCCTGGTAGTGGCAGACATTTCGGGTCCCTCACGCTCGAGACCCATCTCAAGATGACGGGAAAAGATGACAGTGATGATGGAAGTCTGGGTCGGTTCATGAAATGAACTTGAAATAGTAGAAATAGAAAATGTCGGGTCCTGATTGATGTGTGACATACAGTCAGTGATTGCAAGCTGCCCTTTTTGAAAAAGCCCCGCATTGTGTGCAGCCAGACGGTTTACGGATTGTCGGGTCAAACACGTACCACTTAAGTTGACCTTTGAGGGATGGTTTTCCACTTCAGAAACGTCTATCAAGACAGCGAATGGCCTGGTCTTTTTGGTCAACCTGGTGAGAATGTGTAATGAATGGCTGCCATTCTTTGTCCCAAATCGTCACGAAAACAGCTTGCCCCGCGTTGCGGCTGCCATGATGTCACGACGTCGTTTGAACCCCCACCACTCGCATCCCATGTCCCTAGATCTGATTCCAACGTCACTTTCATATGCAGATACTACTGTTTAGAATAATGAGTATAATTAAAGAACAAAAGAAATCAAGGGCGTTCATTGAGTAATGAGCTCTATTTTTACATGTGATGGTACGTTTGGGCGCACCCCCCCCCCGTGCCACCTATCGCTTCATCAAATACACCCCTAGGCTTTTTCTCTCTCTCTCTCTCTCTCTCTCTTTTTCCCTCTCACGCACACATCTAGAGAGGATTAACAACTACAAAAAATTCGGTATAAACAGCAGCCATCCCCCACAGCCATTCTCTATGTCGCTTACGGAGATTTTTTTTGGGATGGAAAAAAATTTCTTTAGCCGAGGAAGCTCTGGATGAAGGACTGGGTCACCTCCTTCAGCTTGGCCTCGGTCTCCTTGCTGATGGCACCCTCCTTCTCAATGGTGGCCAACAACTCGGTCTCGTTGGACTTCAGGTGAGCGAGGTAGTCAGCCTCCCATCGGAGGACCTTGTCGACCGGCACCTTGTCGAGGTATCCGTTGACACCAGCGAAGATAAGGGGAACCATCTCGTTGACGGCCATTGGAGAGTATTGCTTCTGCTTGAGGAGCTCGGTCAACTGGAAAAGGAAAAAGAGAGCGTTAGTACAATTCTTGGACACGCAAGGAGATGGGATATTATGCGGCATAGTAATCGTGGGGATTCAACTTACGCGCTCACCACGGGCAAGGGTCTGCTTGGTGGAGGCATCCAAATCGGAACCGAACTGGGCGAAGGCGGCGACTTCACGGTACTGCGCCAAGAAGAGCTTCAAGGAACCAGCAACCTGCTTCATGGCCTTGGTCTGAGCGGCAGAACCGACACGAGAGACGGAAAGACCGACGTTGATGGCGGGACGGATACCCTTGAAGAAGAGCTCAGACTCCAAGAAGATCTGACCGTCGGTAATGGAAATGACGTTGGTGGGAATGTAGGCGGAGACATCACCACCCTGGGTCTCGATAATGGGCAGAGCAGTCATGGAACCGCCGCCGTGGTCCTTGTTGAGCTTGGCGGCACGCTCAAGCAGACGCGAGTGCAGGTAGAAAACGTCACCGGGGTAAGCCTCACGACCAGGGGGACGACGGAGCAGCAGAGACATTTGACGGTAAGCAACGGCCTGCTTGGACAGATCGTCGTAGACGACCAGTGCGTGGCGGCCCGAGTCACGGAACCACTCAGAAACAGTAGCACCAGTGAAAGGAGCAAGGTACTGCAGAGGAGCAGCCTCCGAAGCAGTGGCAGCAACGACGATGGAGTACTTCATGGCGTCGTTCTCCTCGAGAGTCTTGACGAGCTGGGCAACGGTGGATCGCTTCTGGCCAACGGCGACGTAGACACAGTACAGCTTCTTGGACTCGTCGTTGCCATTGTTCCATCGCTTCTGGTTGAGGATGGTGTCCAGGCAGACGGCAGTCTTGCCGGTTTGACGGTCACCAATGATCAGCTCACGCTGTCCACGGCCAATAGGAACCATGGCGTCGACGGACTTGAAACCAGTCTGCACGGGCTCGTTGACGGACTTGCGGGGCAAGATACCAGGAGCCTTCAGCTGAGCACGACGACGTTCCTTGCAGTTGATGGGACCCTTGCCGTCAATGGGGTTACCAAGGGCATCGATGACACGACCAAGCATCTCAGGGCCGACGGGAATGTCAACCTATTGGACTCATGTTAGCCACGTCGTGATTTGTTGCAACATCTCGAGTCGTTCATATCATATCATCTGATTCAACTTACAATAGCACCAGTACGCTTGACAGATTCACCCTCCTTGACGAGACGATCAGAACCGAACAACACAACACCGACTTGACCAGCCTCCAAGTTCATGCACATGCCCTTGACGCCGGAGGCGAACCTAAAACATAAAACGTTAGAAGTCTGAATAGACTGAAAAATAGACCAGGAATGGAAAACATACTCGACCAGCTCTTCGGCCTGAACATTGGCGAGACCGTGGACACGGGCGATACCATCACTAAAAAGTTTTGCATTAGCGTTCCCGCATAGACTCGATACAGCATTGCACTTCTTCTTCTTCGTCATCTTCTTCTTTTTTTTTTTCGTTGCCATGACATATATGGCCCCATGTTCGTAGTATTTGTATATATGACCGTTGATCCGGGGGGTGGCCGTTTTGCTGCTCGTAGCTCCACATACCCGACGGAAAGGACACGGCCAGTCTCAGCGAGGCTGGACTCCTCCTGGACACCACGAATGCGCTGCTCGAGGATCGAAGAGACCTCGGTTGGTGAAGCCTTGTCGGCGTATGATCGGGCCTGAAGACCGCTGACGGCGACAGGTGCGGCATTTCGGGCCTAGGCGACGACGGAAGGGGGGGAAAAAAATAATTAGCAGCGGTTAGCCGAAGGCCGAGCGACAACTCATGATGATCCTCCAAACACCATCACCAACGCCATGCGAGACATAATGCCGCCGATAAAATGCAGCCAATTATCGAATTGAGCTCCTGACGACTTTTTTTTCGATGAAGGCAGGGTATTTCCGATGACATTTGGTCGTCGAATCGGGTAAGAGAAGGATAACTCACCACCGCGACTCTGCCAGCGGCAGAGACGGCGCCCACAGCACGCGTGGACTGTCGAAGAGCGGTTCTGAACATTCTAATAGAGGTTTATGAGGAACAGGACGGCAAAAAAGCAATTGCAACAAAGTGCAATTGGCGGGAGGGGAGATTGGGGTTGCGGTGCTGCCTTTACAGGAGAGCAAATGGAGATTTTCGGGAGAACAATGATGGGAGCAGAGACTGTGAGGGAGTTGGTGGAGCGGAGCTGCTCAGCCGCCCAATCAAGTCCCGATGCGCGGTTTTGCCTGCAAATTCCGATTTCCTCCTTGCAAGTTTGAGCCTCAGGAATCCGCCTGCTATATCCGTGCAGATGCCTGGCCCAACAGCACCAAGTGTCACGGCAACGACGGTCTTTCCGCCTCAAGGCCGTTCCAGTTACCCTGTGGCGCTTCGGTAGCAGATGGCGAAAGACGTTTTGGCCTCACCATGCATCATCATCTTTGGCGCTTTGGGCTGCACATCACCATCTTGGGACATTGTACGTTGCGCGGCTTTCTTTTTCTCCAATTGCGCCTCGATTTTTCTTTGATGCTATCGAATGGTGTCCCGGCACGCACACCGGATCCAACTGTCCCGAGACACCAGTTCCCGCAACCCAAGAAGCTATGCTTCGCACTAGAAGTGCACTTGGCTTATGTTTAAATCGCAGCAATCCAGCACCTCAATGTCACACGCGCGACACAAAAACCGTCGAGACATGTGAATCAGTTATTTCAGTTGCTTCTTCCACTGCTTTGTCACACAGACTTTTAAAAATCTCAGTGTCGCCAACTGCCACGGTAAGGGAAAAATAATAATATAAATAAATGAATAGAAGAACAAGAAGAAGGATAGGCAACAAGTCTGCCTGTTCACACGCATGTTGATACACCTCGCGAACGGCTTTGCCCGCGTGTGTGCCCTCTTGTATCAGAATGAGTTGACCGTATGGCGTCTTGACGGTACGGAAATACAGTCGCACTATTGTCACTTGTATTCGCCGACAATACATAACCTCAGTATGCATGTATTCACAGTAGAGGCGGATGCTGAAAATCGCTCAGTCAGAGCTGTATTGTGTATTTATTATTCCAAGACTCATTCCCCAGGCAGCTGTGGCTTTTGGCCAGGCACAAGAAAAGGAACGTCCGGTCATTACAGCTAGCGCACTCGCAGACTAGAGTATGTATGGAGGCACCAAGAATATATAGTCTCAGGGGTACTTGTCGACCGACTTTCCCATCACAAAGGCCGCTGTTCAATATACTCGGAACTGACGTATTACCCCATCATATTGTTCGACGATTGCCCAGGAAAATTTGTCTCTTTGGCATTTAGTGCTCGTAGCAGTCAACAGTTGCAGGGTCCAATCCCAACAGACAGCAAACCCAAGGCGACGGCGTCATGAAAGTGCGAGGCCTGACCAAGAATTTTGCACAAATCCCCTGGCTCATATGGCGTACCGAATTGCCAGTTTAGCCAAAAGCAGACACGCCTCTGCAAAAGGGAAGCGTTTTTTACCCAACGTATTCTCGCAAATTGTTTGACAAAAGTTGGACGACGGTGGTGAAGATTACCAGAGGAACATGATGAAAATGTATCTGGTGCGCAATACAGAAGCAAGACGAAGCAGTCAACTTCTCCTTCTCAGAAGAGGCGTCACATTCAAAAAAAAGGTCTTTACGGAAAAGCCGGCATAGGCGCCGGTCGGTCTCTGAGGCCGACGCTCGACTCTATTTTTAGTCGAGCGGATGCAACAAAAGGCATATACATCAAATACATGACCGTGTGATCCCGTTCCCACCCATTTTCAAAAACATGTTCGCCATGACCGTCCGTAAAGAACAAAAGGAAAAAAAAAAACCAGAACCCGATTTCACCAGCGTCCTAGCTTATCGGACAATGCCGTCGAATCTCTGCTTGAACCACTTGACGGTCTCGTCGCGCTTGATGCGGTGGCTGGCACCAATGGTGCTCTTCATGCGGCGGCGGCGGGTGACACGCTCACCAGGTCGGGTCATGCAGCAGTAGAAGTCCATGCCGTAGATACCAATGGAGGGGTCGTACTTGATACCGAGATCGATGTGTTCGCTGATACCGAAGCCGAAGTTGCCAGTTTCGGAGAAGTTGCGCTTGCGCAACTCGTACTCCTTGACCTTGAGGCCACGCTCGAGAATTTCCTCGGCCTAAGACCGCAGTTAGCTCGTCTGTCTGGCACAAAGCATGCGGAAGTGCTGGGGGAAAAAATCCCATCGAACGTTGCTCACCTTGGGGCCACGGACGGTGACGTGGACAGCAATCTTTTCGTTACGTCGGATACCGAAGGTACGGACAGTGTAACGAGCCTTGCCTGTTGACATTGTTTTAGTTGCGATTCATTGTCGAGTCTCGGGCATGTTCAGGATTTCGCATACTGTAGACAGGAGTTTGACCAGACAGCTGCTCAAGCACCTTGGCGGCACGGGTCAGTCTGTCACCAGACTCGCCGACGGAAATGTTCAGAACCAGCTTCTGAATCTTGAGCTCCCGCATGGGGTTGTTAGCCTTGTCGGACGCCATGGCTGCTGCTGCTGCTGTTGTCGAGGAATGTGAGGCTTCGTCGAAAGTTCAAGATTGTATCGTCAAGGTCAAGACGAGCGGGTCAACAGACAATTTTGTGAGGTGCTGGGAAAATTCGAGGGTTTGAGTGCCCTCAAGCGAAGCGGACACAAAAGTGGAACCGGGCGAGGCTGTAAGTGGCCTAGCGTGAAAGTGGTACATTGCGGTTGTACCTCACCTCAAGTTGTAGCCTTCTTTGTGAGGCTCCGCAAAACTTTGGGAGGCATCATCCTCACTTTCGCGCGCCGAGTAGTGAGTGACAGTCGAGCGGTCGCAGAAAAGCTCCGCGGACAACTATCCAAATTTTTTGAAACCTCAAGATCCTGCTTTAGCAAGACTTCAAAAAAAAAAGATACACCGTCAGGATGTCGAACAAACAAGGCAAGATGGTATGTCTTTCCGTTGCTCATCTAATGTCCCGATGATTTTTTCGCGCGTCTGTTCTCGCGATGCTAACCCTTGATTGTGTTCTTAGGCCGGTTACGTACGTTCTCTGTTCCCAGATCCTGCGTCATAAATCTACAATCGAACATTTTTCGTATATACGAGACGGCAAAGGCTTACTCGATCTTGATAGATCAACTGGCGCATGCGTGTGACCCTTAATGACGGGCGCGCCATGACCGGTCAGATGCTGGCCTTTGATAAGGTTTGTTGGCACAGAGAAGCTCGTCTCTGACTTCATTAGATGACTGATTATTGTCCCAGCACATGAATTTAGTGCTTGCCGATACCGAAGAATTCCGACGCGTGAAGAGAAAGGCCAACAAGCCGTCCGCTCCCGGCTCAACATCCCAACTCATCGAGACCGAGGAGAAGAGAACTCTTGGTCTGACCATTGTTCGCGGCGCTCACATCGTTTCGCTCTCCGTCGAATCCCCTCCTCCGGCCGATCCCAGTGCCAGACTGGGCAAGAGTGCTCCAGGCGGCATACCGTCTACGCTTGCTGCTGGACCTGGCGTTGCTAAACCCGCTGGCCGTGGCGCGCCTCCTCCCTCGTTGGCAGTAAGTCTTTACTGCCTCTCTCTGGCGAACGACTCTGTTTCTAATTGGAATATCAGGGACCTGCAGCTGGAGTTGGAGTTGGTGCTGGTGCACCTCCACCAGGCTTTCCCGGTTTCCCTGGCGCTCCTGGCTTTCCAGGTGCTGGGCGAGGCGGTAAGTGTCAACTCCATTGTCGTACGAGATGACATCGACAGCAATCTAACATGCTTCAAGGTCCACCTCCAGGATTTCCTGGCGCCTTCCCTCCTCCACCGGGCGGTTTCCCAGGCAGCGCCCAATTTCCTCCCCCTGGTTTCAATCCGTCTGGCGCGCCGCCCGGTTTCAACCCCCCTCCGCGAAGATAGAAGAAGTAGATTCATGGCGCTTGATGGTTTAGGATTTCTTCGACGTATGACATATTTTTTTTTTTTCACGACACATTCGACTCTGGCAAAGTTATGGATATGATGTAGATCAGAAAAGAAGCAAAAAAAAAAAAAAGAGGCCTCCACTAACGGAGAAGAGAAGGTTTATTCTCGTTGTGAACCGAAGTTCGCTCGGCTGCCAAAATGTATGTGGTCTCTTCTGGCATCGATTCATTGCTTGACGTCTGTGTTGACACTTGGATCAAGAGCGCAGAATGACGATGCGGGTGATGAGATGACAGCGTCAAAAAGGTGGTCCAGGATCGGCAGTATAGCTGGATGCACGACGCGAGGCAGACAGGGACGCATACGCCCAGCTCATGCAATGGCGTCGCCTTGGGCCTCCCACGACACCTGTGAAGATGGTATAGGCCGCGGTCTATTAAGGCTCTTCATTGCCAAAGCACGTACCTCTGACCCTATGATCGGTTCTCGTCGATTCCGCGAGCGGATCGTTGCCTGTGCAATTCGTGCCCAATGTCCTTACAACTACCCACCTAGGTATAAGATCTAAAAGCTCCTCGACTCGATGGGCCCATTGTATACGACCATAGCGATAGTGAGGCATTGGCGCCCTCCTCCCTTCCCATCCTCCCTTCTAGCACACCGGAACCAGATTCTCCAATGCTTATCCTCACGATCCAGCAAGCACGGCCTCTTAGACCCCCGTGACATGGCTGAACACTTTCGCAGCAAGCTGACTCAACAATCGTGCACGATCGGCCTGCGGCAATTCCTACATTTGACAAAAGCGTCGTCAGACCAGAAGCGCCAGCTTCTTCCGCTTTCTTGTCGACAGTAGAGAGAACAAGAAGAAAGAAGAAGAAGAAACGGGGGGGGGGGCAGGAAGAAAGAAACATACCTGAAAAACGGCATACACACTCTTGCCCTTGGCATCCCTCACCGCACCAAGTCTATTCCCCGTCACGGCCCCGGCCACCATGCCGGGAACATTCCCGACAATGAAGCCCAACGCCCCGCCGCTCACGCCGCCCACCATGCTCCAAAACTTGCTGGTCGGCCGGTTCGTCCCCTCCTCCGCCATGCCCTCCTCCCGCATCATCTCCTCAAATACGCTGCTGAACTGCGCATTCTCGGCCTCTTCCTGGTTTGCGGCCCCAGCACCGCCCTGCTGGCCGCTAAAGTAGTTCCATGCCCATGAAAAGGGGCCACCTCCGCCGGGCTGCTGGCGTGGCATGGCATCCTCATCCGCCTGCGCCTCCGCCTCGGCAAAGGGATCTGTCCCGGCCGCCGAGGACGGCGACGGCGGCGTGAACAGCTTGCGCTGGGTGTCGTAGTCGCGCCGACGGGTGGGGTCCGAGAGTGTGAAGTAGGCATCGTTGACGAGCTGGAATTTGCGGGTGCGGGAGGCTCGATCGGGGGAGTCGGCTGCGACGCGATCTGGGTGGGTTTTTAGAGCGGCGCTGATTTTTTATTAGTCTTACTTGTCTCTTCGTTTCTTCTTTTCTTTTCGTTTCTTCTTTTCTTTTCGTTTCTATTCTTTTCTTCTTCTTCTTCTGCTTCTTTCTTCTTGTTTTCATGTTCCAAAAACATCGCCTGAGAAAAAAAAAAAAAAAAAAAAAAAAAAGCGTACCGCTTATATGCATCTCGGATTTGCGTCGTCGTCGCCGTCTCAGAGACTTCAAGAATGGCATCTGGTAGAGGATGGTCACCGGTCAGCTTGGGTTTGCCGGGAGGGGTGCTCGTCATGCTTTGAAGGGGCGGGATACGGTGACTTGCAGTAATTCGGGGGAGGCCCAGCCATGATGGCGCCGAAGGGGGTTCAGAAATTAATAAAGAATATATATATATATATATATATATATATGTATACACACTAGATGAACAAAAACGCTGCTCTTGCTGTTTGGAAAAATGCTCATGCGCGCATTGGATCGGGAGGGTTGTCGAGATCCGGCGGGGTGGACGAGCCGGGCGTTGTGCAGGAGCCGCGTTTGAAGGGCAAAAAAAGGACAACGTCATTGTGGCGGATGATGGATCTGATGGTCTCTCCTTGCCGCCGCCGCCGCCCAACCCACTCCCTACGTGCATGTGGCCGGGTTGCATTGTGTGGCAGGATATGCTATTTCATGTGTGTGGCGATGCAGTGATGCAGTGATGCAGTGATGCAGTGATGCAGTGATGCAGTTGAGTGTAGTTATTCCTATATATCTACATGTACATAAGTACTATGCAAGTATGTATCTGTACGTCTGTATGTATTGCACGAAAAAATGGATGTGCACATCACTCTGGCAATGTACGTTAGACGCCCTTGGATTCCGTGCAACAGTATGTGTCTGTCGTAAAATCATCGAAAGAAGGGCGTTCGAGATGCCCCCATCGTATGCAGAACAGCTGCCTCCTCGACTCCCTTCAACAACGTCTCGGCTCGCGAGACGGCCTCTTGCACAACCTGGTCTGCAGCGGCATCCCTTCCCACCCGCCGGTAATGCCCTGCAAGCACCCACATGTCGCGGATGACGCGCAAATCGGAGCCCGTCCCATGCGCGGCCTCTCTCCTCTCGACCGCCTGCTTCAGATTGTCCTCCGCGTGGGCCCAGTCCTGGCGATGCTCCTGCAGCCGCGCGAGCATCTTGCAGGCGTAGGCGTGGAACCTGGCGTCGGAGCGGCTCTCGTTGGCACCGCGCCGCGTGCGCTGCAGCAAGTCCAGGGCCAAGTGCTCTGCCTCGTCTCTGTTGACGAGATCCATCTGCGTGTACTCGAGCATGAGGGCCATGGTGCGTAGCTGGTCGACGCCCTGCCGCTCCTCCTCCTTTTCCTGCCGCCGCCGCCGCCGCCGCCGCTCCTGCTGCTCCTGCTGCTGGAGGACGCGATGCATCTTGGACAGGGCCGCCGTCATGGTCTCCCGTTTCCGCGCCAGCTGACATCCCTTGCGCAGGCCGGTGCGGCCGTCCCAGATGAGCTGCTCGTAGAGCCAGAGGTGTTTGGGGGCGAGCGAGCCGACCTGGTCGCTGAGGATGTCGACGTTGCGCAGCCACGCGGAGCGCAGCAGGTGGCAGACGTACTGCCTGCCTGGCGGGGTCTGGTAATCACACTTGATGAGCTCCTGGAGGATGGCCACGAGGGGATGCTCCCGCGCGAGTCGCGCCGTCGCCAGCACACCGGCGTGCTTGAGAAACATGCCCAGGAGCTGGATGTGGCCCCGGTCGACCATGTCGTAGATGGTGTCCAGGATGTGCCAGATGAGGTCCGGGTGATCCTCCATGAGGACAAACTCGAGAATGAAAAAAGCCCTCCTCGCCGCCATGCCCGCCAGCTGGCCCTTGCCGTAGTGCCAGAGGTCAAAGACGAGCTCGAATGTGCGGTACATGGTGCGGCTGTCCTGGATGGGCGGCTGGCCCGGGTTCGCCAGATATTCCACCATGGGATCCGCCACCACGTCCGTCGTTTCTAATTTGCAGAGACTCCAAGAGCGAACGTTGTCGAGGACCAGCTCGAGACCCGTGTACGGCGCCAGTCTCATCATGCCTGGTGCCACGACCATTGACGTGCCGGGGTCCTGGGCCACCGCATCGCAATCGTCTTCCGCCTCGTCTGCTGCATCGAGATCTGTCGCACGAGCGGCGGGAATCGCGACTGCGACGGTAGCAGCAGCAGCAGGAGCAGCAGGAGCAGCAGCAGCATCGTCTCCGTCGTCTTCGTCATTGGCCGGTGGCGTCGAGGATGTTGGACTTGCCGAGTTCTTGCGATATGACCTTTTGCGAATGTTCCATCTCTTCAACCTCTTCTTGTATATTTGCTCCCTAGCACCAAGCATCAGCTTACGTCTTCCACTTTCCACCTTCTTCTCTCTCTTTCTATTTCGCCTCACTTGGTCACACCCGCACACACACTTGCGCTCGCGTGCGCCAAGACGTCGCACAAAATGTCGAGAGCAAGCACCCCCTCCCCCCCCTGCGCAAGTCGCCAGTAAACTTACGTTGCACCAAACCCATGCTTTGCCGCCATTATGGCCATTGTGTCCACCAGTCTCCGATTCTCACGGATATATAAATGCTCGATAAGATGCCGGTGGGACTCCCAGTCCTCCTCTGTGTGCTCCTTGTTCACTATGACGACAAACTTCTCGGCCTGGTTCCCCGAGGGCTTTGGAGCGAGCAACGGTAGAGACGACATGCTGCCTGTTCAGGACCACGAAACAGAATAAAGAGAGACCGCTCCCTTCCCCCCCTGTTTTTTGTTCTCCCCAAGAGGAATATTGCGTTCCTCGAGATCATGCACGAGAAACGATCCAGGAAAAAAAGAGAGAAAAGGAAAGAAATGAAGAAAAGAAAAGAAAAAGAAAAGAAAAAATCTTACGACCTAGCTTCGTCACACTGAGTTTACGTTGGAGGATTGGACTTTAGTTCTGAGCAAACGCTGGCAGCAGTTGGCAAATCATGATGGCGATGATGATGATAATACCCGACAGACAAACCGCCACGCATAATGGTATTTGCCAATATCGGGCCCGAGTTGTGACGACTGACGAAGGGCCGTTTTGTCGCAATACCTCGGAACAAACATATATATAAATAAAGGAAAAAAAAAAAGAAAGAAAAAAGACAAAGGACCGCCAACGCAAGCGCACGAAGCCTAATCAAAAGAACAAAAAAAAAACGGGCCAACGACTTCCACACAAACCAAACCATCCGGGGAATGGATGGAGAGAAGGGGGGGGGGGGGGGGGGGGGGGCTGCTCTGGAGAAGGATGGCCTAGGACTTATCTGATCCCTTCGATGAAACCGGTGGCTATCCTGAATAGCCTATGAAGATGCAAAGTCACGGCAATTGCGCGTCCTAGCGTGGAGGCTATTTGTCCCGGCGGTCCAATGGGCGCATGCCAACTCTGGCTGTGTGGGGGAAGATTTGAATACCCGACGAGAACTGTGCTTGTTGGCTTTGACCAGATCAGAGTGACCAGAGTAACCAGTTAGGCGGACTGTGGACAGACATCAAGGTATCAAGGTCGGACCAAGTTCCGCGCAGGAAGCAAGACATGCAGAGAGTCAGTTTGGATTCCGGCCATGTGCTCAGATTTTCATTGTACAGTGAATAGGTAGGTAGGTACTTATACATAAAGGCCATTTTCGCCGACAGAACTGCAGATAACGATAACGCGGGGGAAAAAAAAATTAAGAATAATGCACGACGCACGATAAACATTCCGCGCCATGGAACATCCCAACGCATCCATCAAAACCACCCCCCCTTCCAATCTCAATCTCCGAACGACCAACTGGAAGGGTCTGGTTACCTTTTTTATCTTCGTTTCTCTCCACTTTTTCGATAAATTTAGCATCTTTCCTTCTCTTGCCCCCACAAAAGAAGACGAAGGAAGGAAAAGAAAAAAAAAAAAAAAAAAACCCCAAGATGACTCAGCAGCCCCTCTCTTCCGTTCACGAAACCACAACCATAAATTCAGTGCCCCTCCACCGTAAGCTTCGCTTTTTCTTCTTCTTCTCCTTTTTTCCTTCGTGCGGCTGGCATGACATGAAAACTATTACCCGTGTTGCTCGAATCCCGTTCCCCATGGATCTACATCGCAGCGTCAGTTGTGCCACAGATAAATTATAATTGCAAGCCGGCTTCTTTGTCACTTGGTCCATGTGTTTTTTTCTTACATCGGATCGTCGACATGGATGCTGGACATATTCGATCATATGTGGTTCAAATATTGCTTTGATCAGAGCGCTTGTACCACGCTTTGATACCCTTGGGACCAGAATAGTGGTTGTGCCGCTGTGACATGTTTTCGTACAGACAAGATAATTTGAGGGGGTCCTTTTCTTTTCTGTTCTTCATTTATTTTTGAAGAAAATGAAAATGAAAAACGCTTAGCGCTGGGAATGCTACGCCAGTTCTACCGAGTTGTACCCAAACTCCATTACTTGCATCGTAGGCGTCAAGACGCAAGCCACTTCGTGTTTTTTTTTTTTTTTTTTTTCAACATCTCATAACTCATGCCCTTCCGTTCTTCCGTCATGGATGTTTTTATTCTCTCGCTCATTTCCCCCTCATTTTATTCGTCGTCTGTTATTTTCTGGAGCGTACCCATCTCTCGCTTTGTGCCAGCGTCGCCAATGAGCCTGATCCTGTCCAGACGGACAGCATCAGCCCCATCCGTGCCTTTCTGAACATACAGGATCAGCGTGGTAGTCTTTTGGAACTTGACGAAGCGCAGATTAATATTTGCTGTTCCCTCTGAGTTCCAGTCCTCTGGGTTGAGAGTGATGATCTGTGTCGGCTCTTCATCGTCTGCTTCGTTAAAGTCCATGTTTTGGGGCCGGTTGATGTACAAGTGAAGGACTTCGGGTCTCGAGATTTCATCCTGTCCTGCTTCGGGAAGTGACGTTATCTGCTCTCTAGATTAGCACCGGCCGCCCTCTTCTCCCACTTTTTTTTCTTTCTATCATGTTTATGCCATGTTTATATAGAGCATGAAATCAACAGCAGCACCGTTCGTACCTGTAGCGTGTGTAGTTTGACAGATCCCTGAAAAGGAACAAACAGCAGAAGCTGGTCGTCAGCTCCGCTCTGCACGTAGTCCTTTGCCGAGCTCTCTCCCTTGTTCAAGGCGTTTGGCTTGCTGCGCTCGAACAGCACCGCAACAGAACCCGCTCCCTCCTCAGCGTTCAGCAGCTCGCAATTTCTGGTTTCGATCTGATCTGTAATGTCGCTGTAGCCTCGCGGAACCTCTGCGCCAAACCAGGATCCATCGCCTCCCGAGCCGGAACCCTCGCCCAGGGAATCCACCTCCGTGACCAGTTTCTGAACGATTCTGCGGAGTTCGCCCGGATTGGCGCCTCTGACCTTTTGGATGACCTTGCCATCCTGGAAGAGTATAAATGTCGGAAGAACGGCAACTTCGTACTCCTGCGTTAGGTCCGGGTTGTTTTCGGTGTCGACCTTGACGAACGTGATGGCGTTGGCTCGCGAAAGCGCGTTGGCGAGTGCGTCGTATACCGGCGCGATTTGTTGACAAGGGCCGCACCAGGTTGCGAAGACTACATGCATTTGGCAAAACAACATCAAAGGGTGAGCAGGAGGTCTAGGACGAGAAACGGACTTAAAACGGTCGAGGCATGCGAGGCCAACCCAGAGCCATTTGGCCGGGTGTGTGGACTCCTTCGCATAACCACATGACTTCCTGAACGACAGGATAGGACGGGAGGGCAGAGCAACACTGACAGTCTGCGACAACAATCTTGGAGCTTTGGAGCAGATTGTCCAGCTGCTCCTTGGAGCTTATGGTCACGAGTGACTTGGACATGGTTGGTTCGTAAGCAGGCGCTGCTTTTCCGCTCGAGGTTTTTGTTGCTTAGGGGGCTTGAAGCGGACCAAAGCACCAAACGAATAACGAGGTTTCTTCAATGTTGTTGTTGTTGTTGTCTGCTTGATGCGAGTTTCCCACGGAGCTGCTGCATGTGCCTATGGCGACGAAGGCTGGGCAGGGCCATTGTGGAGGCGCGGGCGGCACTGCACGGTGCGCTGCCGCCACACACATACGGTTGAGTACAGGTAATTCTAAACATTTTGCCATACAATCTTGGTGTAAGACGTTTTGGGATTACCTGCAGCCCACAGTATTGCTTAATGGCTTGGTGGCGGCCCATTCAATGTCAACCCGACATGGACCAACGTTGACGATTTTCATGTTCAAACTACCTCACCTGGTACCATGTTACCGCAAGTTTGTCCACTCCACATTGACCACTTGGTAGCCGGACATCCCGAATAACATGAAAGCATTTGATTGATTATTGACAGCTGTGACAGGGCTCTAGCAGCGTCCGGCATATACTCGAGGTGCCGAGCTTCCGACGTGCTTCAAGCCTTCGACGTCGGCTATTCTCTCCAACGCCCGTCTTTGGCACTTGAGAAAACATGCTGAAAAAGTTCAAATAGCCCGAACAGCCACAAACAATTCATTGCTAGCGATTGTCTTCAAGTCCCCGAAAATTGTCATGTGTCAAAGCAGGGCTCAACTACAAACACTGTCTTGCCCGCCCTGTTCTCCGGAAAGTGTCTGGGTTCATAGCTGGATCACCCCAGTAGACGCTGCGCATCCGTCAACAGGTCAGGTCAATCAGCACGTTTTGTTTGTCTCAAAACTCGTCAAGTGGGAGCAGTAATGAACGAGCATCGACAACGTTGTTTGGGAGAGAATCCGACCTGATCTTGGCGCGCACAGGTGGTCCAGGTCCGGTGTTTATAAGCCCTTTGTCTTTTGAGGGAATAAGTCTATTTTGGTTGGACAAGAGGACTTGGCCATGACGGCTGCGGCAAACAAAGATCAAATGCACAACTCGCTTTAGAGCGACTGGCTTTATTTCACTTTTCTTTCACTTCAAAAATCATGCATAGTACATGGGGAAGGGAGCCAGAATTCACATTACATGCTCACGAAGCAAACTTTCCAGGAAGAAACAAACACGCTACATGCATATGCTACTCACACCACACCCACACTTACCCTCAACAGCGGCATCCTTGATATGACGACACAGACAGCATAGTTAGAACTCATGAGCCGGCAAGAAAAACTTCTTTCAAAACTTCTTACGCTTTTTGTCAGGGTCACCTGTCGGGCTCTTTCCTATAGTCATGGCGAGGTCATCATCAGACGGAAGGGGTCGAGAGCAACCCTCGAAACACATTTCTCACGACAAGAACAACCTGGCGAGGGGCCTTAAGAATCCAGACATGGAACAGTTGAAGCCCGCGTCGCCACCCAAAACAAATCCCTGGACAACTAGACGGCCAACGACGACTCTTTCTTCCGACTGGCCTAGCATCAATCCGGACTTCGACAGAATCAACGGCCAAGGCAACGGAAATGACGAAACTACGGTCAAAGATAAGCCTGTGCGAAAGCAAAAACAACAGTGTTCCAGGCCATCTGGCGGCAAAGGATCAGACACGTTCTCACCATCAGAACCGAAACTGCAGGGGCCTACGCCGCCACCCGGCAAAAGGTGAGTAGACGACTTCGTGCCGAACAAGGGTCTCTCTGCAGGTGACTGAATAAACCTTGCAGTCTTTGGCTCCGCCCCTTTGGCGCCGATATTTTTGTCCGAGCTGGTTCGCAGATCTTCGAAGTACATCGTAGTATCGTAGAACCCCAGTCGACCTTTTTTCAACAGCACCTTCCATGCAGAAGAGATTTGAACCCTTGGGTACAGGACTATCCGAAAAGCGAAGACTTGTCACGATCCAAATAAGTGCTCACTGCTGACTTGACGTCAGGGTCATGACCCGATTGACATTCAACTCGAACTTCATCCATATGCGGTCGCAAATACGCTTCAGTTCATGTACACAAAAAGTCGGTGTCGATCCATACCACCAAACGCTCTCCTCGACGCTGACAAGTATCCAAAAAAAAAAAAAAAAAAAAAAAAAAATAGCGCTCGAATCTTGCGAATACGACCGAAAAGTCCCGCGAGACTGGATCCATGTACCTCGAAGTGTGCTGCTGTACATAGCCGCCACAGGTCTTGGTGTTGAGGCGCTCAAGGCACAGATTCTGCAAATACTCCGGCAAACGGCAAACGACCTGGTATTGTATTTTCAAGAAGGGGTCTTGGCGCAAGCCATGACTGAACGGGAAGTAATAGACGGAGTATTTCATCTCCATAATGCTCTGGAAGCTGCCTATTCATCTGAACACCACCTACCAGATATGTTGCCCTTGCGTCTTGCTCTAGGCGTTTTGCTGGATACTCTGCTACCGTTTCTGATTCAACATCCTGTCATGGTAGCTCTGCTCTCCTCCGCCGTCTGGAAGAAATATGCAGCGGAGATCTCGTCCGATGTACTCGCAGCCCGCAACTCGGAGAAGTGCGCTCGGGGGCCTTCTCACGATGACCCATAGCGACCGAGGCAAACAAGGAACCAGGCTTCGCGAATGTGCCGTCTTCGTGCAATGCGCCCCCTCTCCCCTTCGTCAGTGTGGTGTAGAAAGTTGAACCTGTTGTTCCCCGCATCATTGCCGGCGTTGGACAAACCGCGGAGAATTTCGATCGTATCGCGGCAGAGGTGCATGGGAGCGGGTTGCATCCAGGAGGATCGGGAATCCGGAGAGAGACAGTTTTGAACAAAAAAAAAAAGAAAAAAAGAAGAAAAAAAAAAGAAAAAAAAAGAGAGGTTGCGTTTATCGGACCATAGGTCTCTGCCTAAATGGCACCAAAAATGTATGAAGCGATGACTTAGAAACACCCAATAGCGGCTGCACTTTTTAGAATATTTTTTTATATACCAAGTACTCATTGCCTTTAAATTTCAGGCAGAACATAAAAAGATATTCCAACAGTCTCCAGCCACAAAATTGATGCTGTTTAGGCAGAGACCGATGACAGGTGTGCCTGTCAACCAAAGGGAAGTCGCGACTCACGAGCCACTCAACTTGCACACATCGTGACCGCAGATCCACAGCACATCAGTTCAAGATAATAGCAGCGCACATCCTCCTTTTGGCACAATGGTCAAATGAAGCAATTGAAACAGTAGGGGTTGACTCTAAGTGCCGGATACGGCCGCGTACGTCCGCTTCTTAGTCGGTGTGGTCATATTCAGCATAGTCACGATGGCCAAACAGTCACCGCCTCCGTGGCTTTGGGCTATCAATTCCTCCGCTTTGCAAGCCCGTGAGCCTTGCAGCCGTGGACGCCATGCTTACAGTATCACCCGGGCGAGCTGAAGATGGATCCTTGCTGTGGCGTGCATGTTAGAGCATATCATTCGAGCATGTATCGAGCATGAGAGACGCCGTGACTTCTACCACATCCCTCCCCCGCTGACCGTACTGGGCTGAAAGGAAAGTTCTTGCGCGTCGACGGCTTTCAGAACCGCCTGGGCCAGTGGGTCTTTCACGAAATATTGTTCTCGTCGTGGATGTTGTTGTTGCTGAAAGCAAGTATGTGGACATGTTCCTCGCCCTCTCTGCTGATGATGGATGAATGAACACGTCTAGACTACCGGCCGTCTTTTCAGTACGCGGACTTTCGACTTTGGCGACAGGACTAGGGCCTCAAGACCAAGTACCGAAAAAGACCTTGAATATATACTATCACGTACATACGTATGTCCGGGAGATTGCCCCCTAGAGGCTGACTGTGTCACACGTGTAAGGTTACACTCGGGCAACTTCGGGCATGATGCAGGACGCCCTAGAATGAAAGATATCTTGCAACCTTAGGCACCGCTGTCTAAGGGCCTAAGGACCTTGCATATAAGTGAATAGGAGCCTTTGATTCCAAGCTGCCTCTCACGGCGCCTTGTCACAGACTGTTTGATGGCTAACAGCCGTCCGTGTCCGAGCCATTGTTCGTGATATACGAATACTGACCGCCAGCTTTTTACGACCAAGAAGATCGGCCACAATGTCCGAGGCAAATTTGACTGTTTCAAACAAGAACTTACAGCTAGTAAAGTTTTATTCCCTGCAGAATAATGCTAATCCAGATCGCGGTAATCAGGAGACTGCAGGATCTCACTCAGAGGAAGTTGACAATGGAGATGATAGGAATGGACGCAATCCGGCAACCACATTTGATCAGCTTCGTCAGGAAACCGGAAATCCATATATCATCGACCTTTCTGGTCGACCGCCATACCATGAAAGATTAGGTGAAGAATTATGGCGAATAGATTCAGAGGATTCTGACGAGGAGCTTCCAAAAGAAAAACAACAGGTTTCTACAAAGGAATATTTATCAAAATACTCTGGCGACGGGAAGTCTGGTGGTAACCATACAGTTACTTTAACAGGGAGTAACAACTTTTGGCAAAAAAGTGACACGAATGCCACATGGATGTAAGTTCTTGACTGAAGAAACAAATACTTCCTCTTTATGTTAATACTGGGTTAAAAAGTGAACCAACTGTCAGCTGGATGTAAGTTCTTGAATGAAGAAACAAATACTTCCTCTTTATGTTAATCCTTGGACAGTCATGTGCAACAAGACTGCATGAATTTTAACGACTTTTGGGTAACCAGCCTTCTTTTTTTTTTTTTTTT
>SRPU01000227.1:0-26140 GCA_018360185.1 Claviceps lovelessii
AAAAAAAAAAATCACGGATACAGCCCGTGCAAGCCACCATTCTTTCATACGCTGCAGGAAAGAAACACGATGCGCTTCATAAAATGACGGACTGGTCCACTCAGTCCCCTTTCAAGCGAGGTAGGTGTAGCAGTTGTCTTCTCTTTCGATGTAATCTTTTTCGATTAAGCTGTTTGTTTAGTGATGAAGGATAACATTATTCGTTATGCGTTAGCGGAGGTGCATTCCATCATGGGTGGGTAGATATTTTTTTTTTTTTTTTTTTTTTTTTTTTTTTTTTTTTTTTTCCTTTTCATCTCTTCATCTCTTTGTCTTTGTCTATTTATTTCTCTTTCCCTTTCTTGTTTGTTTTGTTTTGTTTTCTTTTTTGAAGCAAAGGAGCACTTACCTCTCAATCTCCTTCTTAATAGCCACAGGCTCAACACTCCCCCTCGACTTGGTCAGATTAATCACCTCGGCCACCAGCTCCGCATGGCCCATCGACTTGCGGCTCTTCATGATGCGCACAATGGCGGCCTGGGTCTCGAATCGTCGGTCCTGGGCGATGCGCTCGTGCGTGGCCTTGTTCTCTTCCTTGGTCTCCTTGAGCTGGATCTGGTTGATCTTGACGCGGTACTTGGGATCCGTAAAGGCCTTGTTGAAGGTGAATGTGTCGGTCGGCTGGATGTCCCGCCCCTTGGGGTGCTTGGTGATGACGCGGTACTTGCCGCAGGCGAGGGACTGCAAGGTGCGGTCTAGGTCGCCGCCCTGGAGGCCCGTTGCCGACGATATTTGCTGGTACGTGTAGAAGCCGCCGCCGCCGCCTCCGCCACCGCCCCCTTGCCGGGGGCTTTCGTTGTTAAACAGCATGAGCACAACGGCTTGAAAGGCCGATACGAGCAGTTCGCGCGTGCCCTTGGGGAAGCTCGCCTTGAGGGAGCAGTGCGCCAGCGAGTGCTTCCACGTGAGGAGCCGTCCCGTGTGCTTGTTCTTGTAGTGCTGGTCGAAGCGTTCGATTTCCGTCGCCACTTCATCCGGCAGGTTGATGCGCGCATCGGGGTAGCTTGGCCACGCCGACGCCGACAGCACCATGACTGTCAGATCCACGCGCGGCGCCGCCGCCTGTGCCCGGTTCGCCCGGCTCCAGATCCCGTAAGCATCCATCTCGTCCTTGGCGAGCTCCTGGTCCTTGAACATCTGCTCCAGGTTGTGGGTGAAGTTGGAGCCGCACTCGCCCCGGAGCTTGGTCAGCATGTTGCGCTCGGCGTCCTTGCTTGCGCTGCGGCCCATGAGTAACCGGCGGGCGAGGTCCTTCTTGTAAAACGCCTCAAACGCGTCTTTCCCCTCGATGAATCGGAATAGCTCCAGTGCCTGGTCCAGTTGTCTGTCCAGCTCGGCGTCCTCGTCCGCCGTGCTCGCTTGGCCCTCCTTCTCGGCGGCCGCGCGGTCCTGCGCGTCCGACAAGAGCTCCGCCGGCAGCGCCTTCAGGCCGCCCCTGAGCAGCGTGTCGATGTACTTGGCCGTCATTTCGCCAATCTTGGACGTCCCCGAATCCCAGCACGACGCTATTTTCCGGTCATTCATGAATTTGCCGAATGCCTCTCGCATGCCCCATAAAAAGTCCTCGTCTTTCCGGAAAGCATCTCGAATCATGAGATCCAACGACCGCCGGAGTTCCAGGAGGCGAAGAACCATCTCGTCGCCCCTGGACTTGTCTGATATGATTTCCGCGCCCGTTCGTTGGATGTATTCGCTCCACGGGGCCTTCATCTGCTTCTGGATACCCGAGAGACGTAACAGGTCGTACAGTCCCTTCATGGACTTGACGTCTTTGTCGGATAATAGCTTCGACAGGCTGTCCGATTGTAGTAATTTCTCGGCGTAGCTCTTGATGAGTATATCATGGGCCGAGTCCATCAGCTGCTTCTCGGTCGTGCTGTCGAAATTGTATGCGATACATCGATGCTCCTCCTTGCCAAGCAGGGTCTCACAAGCTGAGATGTAGTCCTTGAGCGACGACGTACTCCACGATTCGCCGAATTCCTCAAAGTACACCCTTGAATGCCGCAGGAAGACGGGTTCGAACTGCTTGACATATACCCCCAGAACATATAGCATGCGAATGGATTCCTTCAGCAGCGTCGCATCCAACCGGTCGTCCCCTCGGCGGTCGTACTCAACCATCTCGCAAACCCCGCCAATCACCTGATCTCCAGGGGAGCTGGCGCCGGCGTGATGACCCTGAGACTGCGTTGCAAAGACCATTCGCCTAAAGTAGGTAATGGCCATGTCGTTGATGGACGGCAGCGACTCCCGCAGCAGATACGTCCTGTCGAGGTAACTAAACGTCGAGCGGATCGTAATGGCCTGCGCATTCCAGGCCTTCCACTCTTCCCTCACACATCTCAGCACATTGATATTGGACGGCCCGCCGTTCCGCTGCACTCTCGGCAGGACCGTGGTCTGTAAATGAGCGTCCACGCGCTCCTTGAGCAACCGATAGACTTTGGCGGCATTGCCTCTGCGACACACGTCTTCCACGCCGCGATAGAGCCGTTCGAGCGGGAGAGCTGGCCGTCGTGCGGAAAAGATGGCGTCCAGGGCTTCTTCCAGGTCCTTTTCTATCCGGGCATAATACTCTTCTATCTGGGAGGCTCGATTCACTGGCGGTCGCTGGTTCTTGATGACGAGCTTCTTGGCTCCCGTGTGCGGCTGAAACGCCGATATGGATGCCGATGCCGACGCCGATGCCGATGCCGACGCCGACAGACCAGTAAGGTCAATGATCTCGGGCAACTTGCCCCTCGCCTTGGCCGTGGCCATGACGGCTACGGGCAAGTCGGCGTGTCGCGGACGTTTGGCTTTGGCGTTGGCGTGACCCGCAGTGCCCGACGATGACGATGACGATGACGACGATGACGAGGAAAGACGCTGTCGACGGCGGGACGCAAGATGTGGATCTGGTGGCTCGGTTTGCATGGGAGTGAAGGCGGCAAAGGTGTGTGTGTAGGTGTGTGGCAGAGGAGATTGCCGCAGAGGAGATTGCCGCAGAGAGAGAGAGAAGGTGAGAGACGAGAAAGAGCAAGGCGTCCAAAAGTGGTGATACCGAGCGACGAGCGGTCAATGGACCGTTTTGGCTGTGGAATTTCGGACTGCCGATGGAGGTTGATGCGGGAAAAATGGAATGTAACGGCCTTGGACACGGCAGGACAGGCAGCGGAAGAAGAATTAGCCGTCACGGAATCGTGGACCTGGAATACGCTATCCGGTCATCCATAAGGAAGATGCCGACAGAAAGCTCGAGGTGAACATGGAAAGCAAGCTCCAGTCGCACTCGCGACTCGCGACTGGACTTGCTCGTCATCGAGATGTGTTGGGTGGAGTTTGTGCGGATGTTTTGATTGGGCAATACATTGGGGTTGGACCTTCTATGTGCGGGCAAGAAACGGCAACACTTCTAGTAGAGTGATCTTCTCCCACAAATATAAGTACATTTTTTTTTTGCCATTTCTTACTGGAAATAAAGTGGGAATTACAGATAATGACCAGGTGGGCTGGATGCCCCACAATAATGTGGTTGGCCTAAGGGACTGGCTTAACACCCACGGCATGCCTGCTTTCCTGCTTGCGATAACGCATTTACAAAATATCACTGTTAGATGCAAAAAAAGAAAGAAAGAAAGAAAGAAAGAAGAAATAAAGAAAACATATCAAGTAAAATGTTACTGGTATAGAAAAAAAAAAACAGACTCTAATCCCATCAGAGTAACCAGACGCCATATATACTACACCCCCCAAGTACAATCGGGCGCAATAAGCAGAATATGAAAGAAGATACAACAACATAAAAAGCTCCCTTTCCCACATGCTCAACTCCCCCAAGCGATGCTATCAAACCGTTCAAGTGGCAGGCATATCCCTCGAGGAAAGAACACGAAACGAGAGAAAGAGATAGTGCAACAAATGATACATGTAGATGCATAAGATGAACGTCTAATCGTCAGGCATAGGCAGCCCATCCTATCAAAACATCTCGTCAGTCACCAGCTCAATATACACAGCCCGAAGCATATAATCACAACAGTGTCCGTCATCTTACCAGAGTACAGCACGGACAGATTCCGTTCATCCGTAGCCATATTGATCAAATCGTTGACAGTGGCCGTCACGCTCAGCGTTTTCGACAGCTTCTTGCGCACCACCTCGAGCGCGCGGTCCGCCTCGGACGGCTCGTTCGTCCGGCTGCTGTTGTTCCTTTTGGTCTTTTTCGCCTCGGCCGCTTCGCTCGGCTCGGGATCGTCTGCGGCGCTGCTGCTCTCGTCGTCCCGGGCCTTTTGTAGCTTGGCGAGTCGCAAGGGTGATATCGACCACGTATACAGGGGATCGTATCGCAGCACGTCCAGGATCGTCATGATGGAGTATTGCTCTTCGCGCAGCGCGTCCAGCGTGAACTCGCAGCAGCGCCGGAACACACCTTCGGTCTTGGTGATGCCCATGCCGTCTACAATGTCTCTGGTGAGTCGGAACGGTACGAGCTCGGGCACGGGGAGGATCCGCCCGGCTTCAAAGGCGACTCCGAGATCAATGTGCACGGCTTCGCCCGTCTTTGTGTCTAGCAGGATGTTGTGTCCGTGGCGGTCGCCGAGTCCGAGCACGTGTCCGAGCATGGATATGGCCGCTGTGCTTCTGGTGTACGCCAGCCGGCGAGCAAACCACTCATCCGGATCGACAAAGTACTCCATGAAAAAGTATCTCATGACCGGTTGGAACCGCTCAGCAACCTTCCGGTACGTGTTGACTCGCGTCTCCGTGGATCGGTTCTGCACATTGAAGATCTCCTTGCGGCACTGGGTGCCCTTCAGATCACGCGGGTGGTATCTCTCGTGAGCCGGCATGAGGAATTCGTGCAGAGGAATCGTGTTGGGCACAAATTCAATCAAGCCAGACGACGCCGTCAGTGGCAACACCTTGTACGTCCTGATGCCCAGATTCCGCTGCTGCGTGCTCCGGTGTAGTTTCAACAAGGACGAGGCCGCAGCAAACACCTGTTCCATGATGGCGTCCTGGCGAAGATCATCGTGCCCGCCCTTCACAAGCTGCCTGTACTTGACACCATTGCTGCCCACCGCCGTGATGATTTTCGGAGCACTGACGCCCGAAGCGATCGTCATGGTTGGCTCTAGCTTGGATACCACGGGCACCTTGGAGTAGTCCCTCGAGGCGGAAACGTCAATGGCAAGTGTCGGAGGCGGGATCTGATACCGTGCCAGGCAGTTCACCAGATACTGGCCGGCGGTAGAGTCCTTGATGGCGATTTTGGCTCCCG
The DNA here is from genome assembly GCA_018360185.1 of Claviceps lovelessii. Taxonomy (NCBI): domain Eukaryota; kingdom Fungi; phylum Ascomycota; class Sordariomycetes; order Hypocreales; family Clavicipitaceae; genus Claviceps; species Claviceps lovelessii. The sequence continues at coordinate 5,306 of SRPU01000227.1, forward strand.
GCGTGTACTTGCTGGAACCCTTGTCCATCGCCAGCCCATGATAATACTTGCTGGTCTTGTCGATCGCCAGCCAAATGCCCGCCACAGATTTGGTGGCGGCCAGCTGCTGCGCGACTTTCTCGGTGGCCCGGACACGTTGAACAGCCACATCGTCCTTTTGCTGAGCCTTGGCCTTGGTGCCAGACCAAATCTGATACATGCCGTGGTACGGATGATCAACACAAATGTTGTAGATCAGCTCAAATAAAAGCTTCTGGAACGTGCTGTCTTGGCTTTGCAAACGCGATGTGAGCTGGTTCATCAGTGTCGCGAATTTTCTCGTCGGCACCAGCGACAGGTTCTTCATGACCGCTCTATTCGTCGATTCCTCGCCAGATCGCTCGAGCCACAGCGCCGTGAAACGAAGGGCGTCGTTGTTGAAGTTTTCGGATGAGATGAGTGACAGCAGGTAGTTTTCCAGACTCAGATGGACAAACTCGCTGCGCGTCTGCTCCACCCGTTTCAGCTCCTTTTCGTCCAGTTCCAGCCATTGTCTCTCCTTGGATAGAACGTGGGCGTATCTCGTCTTGAGCTGCGTGTCCTTGGTCGCGTCAATCAGCGCCTTGAGTTCCGTTACCTCTTCATCCTTTGCCTTTCTCAGATTTCGCAATCTTGCCAGATCTTCAAGTCCGTCTGGGTCCTGAAGTTGCTCGTCACAGAACGTGGCAAATTGATGGTATACTGCGCCTGCTTCGCTATTATTTTCACGCTTCAGCTCCTTTAGTGCTGGACCAAGGTAGGATTTCTGAATGTCATGAGGGTTCTCCAGCCGGGCCAGAGACACCTTGTGCCCAATCTTGGACAGCAAATCAGACCGACAGACACGAATGTTCTGTTTCGTCAGTGAAGAATCCCGGTCAATGGCTTGCAGCATTCGAATCGACGTTCCCATTTCTCCGTGATCCCATAGCGAGTTGGCAACTTCAATCTTGACAGCCGCATCAACGTGCAGATTCACGTCCTCGCATCGAGGAATGAGCTCGGTCAGCACAGTGGCGATGTTCAGACACTCCTGTGTTGCCTGGTGATAGCGATATATGCCAGAAGATATGATCATCGACTCAACCTGCATTTGTCGAAGTACGTCCGCCGAAAGCTTTGCGTGTTTGAGAAGGTCGGGATGTTGGCACAACATGTTTATGCTGGTTTCTCGACATGACAGAACGTGGCCAACATCGCCATAACTACCAAAAGTTTAGCACAGGTCGATTTATGATTTTCTGGTCTCTCTCTCTCTCTCTTTCTCTCTCTCTCTCCCCCCCCTCTCTCTCTTCTTTCTTCTTTCTTCTTTCTTTCCTCTTCTTTCCTCTTCTTTCCACTCCTTTTCAACCTCTTTTTTCCTTTCCTTTTGTTTCTCTAGGTCAGTTAGGGCTACAACTTACAGTCCACTACGCATCCACCCAGAACGCGACTCAAATCTCTTGAGCATATTTCGAATCTCTGACGTGTCGGAAATGTTCAACACATCATCCAGCTCCGTCAGCGACGCCAATGCTGCCAGTCGGCGCCTCAAAGCAGTCGCGTTCAAACTCGACTGGGCAATGCTCTGCATAATCTCACCAAACCCATTGTGGACGGCTTGCTGGACAAGCGAAAGCTCTGCTGAATTGTGCATGCTCTGGTATGCTTGATACAGTATCACAGCGTGGTGATCACTATTGCCGGGTGCTGGCAGGTTCCACATCTCCAACCGCCTCGCTGTGTTGAACGTGCCATCCAAGGACTGTCCATTATCACCAGAAAGCTCTTGGTTATTGAGAACGGAGTGCGAGAGACCAGACAGTCCAAGCCTCCCTAGTGCATTGACAAGCGCCCGACCATCAGCTCCAGCGTCCTTTCGTCGCAGTCGGATATGGCTGTCGTATTGGGCTCCCCGAAACGCCAAGCTTTTGGCTCCGTCATTCTCATACTCAACACGCGCAAGCACCGTGGACAAACTCGCATCTTCAGGAAGTCCGTAGTAAGCATCTGGATCATCAATGTTCTCGAAAATGGTTAGCAGAGTGTCGCTTATGTCTTGCTCTTTGTACGTCGACGAGCGCCGAGACGACCGTGTGGTGTCGGAAGATATGAGTTCTGCGAATAAAAGCGCTGTCTTGTGCATGCCGCATCGGCAAGCGGCCGTCGCGGCCACTGCGTATTCAATGTCCAGCCAATGCATCCGATCGGCGATGGAAGATTCCCTTGGATACTCCTGAGTTCTTAAATACAGCAAGCTGTTTATCAAGAGCTTCAAGTTGCCAACGGCCAGAGGTTTGTCTTCCTTCAACCACTCTTTCAGGGCGGAAGACATCTGTTTCTTCACAAGCTGCTGATATCCCAGCTGGAAGCTGAGAACCATATGAAGAATAAAAGGAAATGCCCTCTCCGCAAACCCAGGGACTTCAACAAGTATAAGCGGCAAGACGGACAAAAGTATCGAGTCCGGTACAGCCAAAGCTAGATGTATGCTGATTTTCTGAAGCCATTGCGACGAGGCGATACTATCATTCCAGACAGACTGCTCCTCACCAAATCGTGAGTCCCGTGTTTCAGTCAGTGGCTGAGAGTGAAAAGCCCCCCATTGCGAGGCAACGTACAGGCTCTCTGACAGACTTCTCTGACATGCCACCACCAGAGGCTCGTCCTCAACTTCGATGGCACGTGAGACGGCTGTACTCAATGCACACTCAGCCAAGCCAGCAACAGTGGAATTTTGATCGGATGTCAGGTCTTGGAGCAGATGCAGCAGACCCATCTCGGAGCTATTAGATCCGGGCGCAATATGGCCATATAGACTGAGGTTTGTCTCTTTCAGCACACCACGCGGAATTGCTCCCGACGCGGCGAACGATCGACCAACAACGCGACCCGCCCAAGAAAGATATCGTTTGCCAAGGTCTTGTGCTTCGCAGCTTTTCCACACCCTTGATGCTTGATCGACGGCGGTCTTGTCCGAGTCGATAATGTCTTCCGCAATTGACGCCGGTATGGTGAAGTCACCAGACAAAAGTTTCATCGCGAGATCACGCGACGAGTCGTTCAGCAGGCGTTTTCCTGTAACACCATCCTTGAGTATGTCAAGAAGCAGTTTGCTCTCTGAAGTTCCCTTCTCAGCATTGCCGGAAGACCTAATGTGCACAGCACAATGTGTAATGGACCTGAAAAGTGCCGACTGTCTATCATCCTCGAACATGCTTGAACTATAGTCCGTCAGATATTTACTGAACCAGTCGTGAAACTTTTGAGCTTTGTTCATTGTGGCTTTGAACTGGCTTTCTTGCGTTGTGCTCGATTGACTTGATTCGAGAAACACGCGTAGTGACGCAAGCGTTGACAATGCATATCCCGCCACGAAAGATGGTTTCTCTGAAAGATATTGGCGACCCCCAAACAGAAGATACTGGCTCAGTCCCAATGCATCGTCCGCACATTCAGGGTCTACCAGGAACCCTCGAATCGAGTTGAGAAGCATCTCAACACAGTGCGACTTTAATACCACTGCGTCTGCCAGGCAGATCACCACCCGGACTTTTCTCAGCACCGAACAAGCGTGAAGTGAGCCTAATGCTGGGTGCACTGTATTGAACAGCTTTCGCGTGACGAGCAGGACCAGTGCCGGGGTCCAGATATCACGAAAGTCATACTCTGTGTTTTGGCAAAGTCTGAAAATGTTGTGAATGACAACCTTGGCTCGAAACAATGGCTGTTGATTAGGTGGAAGTTTATTGGGCGAGTGAGAAATGTTCTTGATTGTCTCCAAATTCTCCGAGGCATACGCCAACGCTTCATTCTTGCTCAAAAATTTCTCCAAACGATCTTCTTGATCCAGGAGATCGAAGAAGCACGCAACAGTGTCCCTGAAATTGGTGTAAATCGACTCCATGTACGCCTTACGTCCTATTGTTTCCCTAATATAATCTTCACCTTTGCCATTGCCGAGATCTCCGTGCATCTCCCCAAATGCCATGCTGTAGGACAGGGTCGTGGCGAAATTGTGGCGGATCAGTTCGACTTCTTTCACGGCAAGTGATTTGGCCAGCATCTCAATAGCTGGTTTCTGGACGCGCATTATTGCTAGCGCAATAGCCTCTGCTTGAGAAGCCTGCAGCAAATCGGCCAAATCTTTGAAGCCAAAGATGGAATGGGGAATATCCTCAACATCATCGTTTTCCATCCAGGTATAGAGCAACTGACGCGAGAAGAGGCGAAAAAGATCCTTGGCGGACTTGAGCTTGAGCGTATTTGCTACTTCAGCGAGGCACCACCTTGCATAGTCGTTGGACTTGGCCACCTTTCCCGGAGTCTCGAAAATATGATAGATGCATCGACGGAGAAGATTTGGCCAGCGACAAGCCAGCTTAGACAAAGCAAGCAACCGAAAGGCAATGCCCGATGTGTCGGTCGGATCGGTCGGCAAACTAGCCAGAACATCCATAAATATCTCGTCGTGGAGAGTCAGAATAAAAAGTCCAAAGATGCCTGCAATTCTGTCCACGATGAAGCACTTCACCTGCATCACGGAAGATTTCATAATTTGAAGCAGTGATGTGCGACAGGAATCCAGCTTAAGGTCGGTACCGTATGAAGGTTTGGCCCGGAGCAATGTGAAGAGCAAGCGTGCCATGGAAATCTCAGCTTTCGCCGAAAATAAATTGGACGTCAGGCATAATTTCACAAAGTAATTGTATAAGTCTCCGACGGCTTCGGCAAGCTCATGAGTATCGTTCAACCAAATGTTGTGATAGCCATCAAGCACGTCCAAGCACGTAGTAATCGCCACCTCGCAGCACTGGTATTCCGAGACCTCCATCATTGAACCAAGTCGCTGTACAATCTTGAAAGCAGTGTCTGTTCCGACAACAAGATCCGAATTCGACATCTCAATAAGCAGCGCCTGACAACACAACAAATCGTCATCGGCCATGGAAAGCAAGTCCTCGACCCAATGCGCTGGCAAAAGGCCAATCTGACTCGCGTCATCGTGTATAATTCGAAGAAGCCGTAACCGTTGTTCTGTCTCCATATAAAACGCTCGAGAGCTTGTGCACAACTGTACATTGGATCGCGGCATGGATGAAATGGTTGAGTGTGAGGCGATTCTGCTGCTCTGCGACGCGAACTCGTCATCTAGGTCCATGAGATCTGAGTATGTTCCCTCAATTGAAGAAGAATGCGTGCGTTCTAGCGTATTGGACATCGTGGACAGAGTGCGAAGTAAGGGGGCGTGAAGTGACTGTAATCGATGCATATCAGTGGTGTTAAGACCAGGTACGCAAAGCCGCAGAATCCGTAGGCTTGCCTCGACAAACGATGACGGCTCAACAGAATCCAAGGCTATAAGTAAACTCGTCTCTACTAGTCTCAGCAAAACCGACTCCGTAGAGCTCGCTTGAGAAGTGTTCAGATCAGCAAATTGAGGGACCAAAAGTGCGCCGACTATACATGCGGAAACGAGGCTTTGAAACCGCTCCAACGAAATTTGACTCCCACCATCCTTGGGCTTCTTTTTCCACGCGATGCAGAGCTCCATGAGATCATCCAACTTTGGAGAGAAAAGCTCAAATACCAGCTTTTTTGAAGAATAAAAGCTGTTGGGGTCTGCTGCTGTCCGGTTGTTTCGATCTAAACCTGACCTGTAGAAACACGTCGGCACGTCAGGCGACGCCTTTTTCCGATCCAACAGCAGCAAGTATTCAGTATACCGTGCCATTTCTTGTCGGGCTCGCCACGCTTCGCCGATAGCGGTCCCTGAGCCAGCCGGCACGGCGTTCCAAGAAAGGGGATCAACACCACAGCATGTTCGGATCAGATTGACAACTTCCAAAGGTTGGATGTGCGGTGAAACCGAAGACGCGAATGCCAGCTCGCCTGAACAGGACTTTGATCAGCTACCCTTCACCGCGGCCTGAAGCTAAGATAAAAAGATGCAGAACTCACTAGGGTTCCACTTGAGGAACACCCATCTGATAATGTGACTTGACGTAGCCTGACTAGCACTGGGAACTCGGGTGTTCCGAAAATGGAACAAATGGTACATCAGTTCAAGTGATGTATCGGAAACTAGACCTGGACCATTGACATCTGGGCTTGTTACGACACTATTCACATCCTCTGAGATCAAGTTATATGGCAAGAGGTCAGCCTCCAGGATGCGATGTATCAAGAGACATGCAGCTCTACTCGTCGACGGAATACTGATTGACCTCATGGCATGATGCCACAATTGTTTCCACTGATCTATCTCGATGTCATTGGCCTTTATGAGTGGCACACAACTAGATTCGTGATTAGTTGAGCCTAGGATTATTACGCTGGAGGGCTCGCACCTTGAAGCTGCAATGAAGGCCCAGGATGCGGTTGCTTGATTCTTGTCTGCTGCACATATCGCTAGGTCTTCAATGATAAAATCGAGATCATCAAGAGTGATTACATGCCCATCGACGAGAAAGCACACTAGCTGCAGCGCAGTTATTTGCGTGCCGAGGAATCTCGATCTGAGCTTTAGCCGGAGTCGACTCTGGGATTCTCGAGTCCGCCGCCTCTTGCTAGGCTGTCCAAGGGTCTCCGCGGAATATATCACAGCGTTCGGACTATTGTTCAAGAGAATACTCTCCAATAAGGCTAGGTTTTGCAGCACTGCCCAGTGGCTCTCTCCATCTGGATTATGGTTTCGGACACCGAACAAGCTTAGGTGCATCGAGTCTGGCGGTATTGATGAAAGATTGAACGTGAGATCGTGCAACTGAAGCTGAGAATGAGCATTGCGCTTCGAATATTCCTGCCACAGCGGATCTGCAAGATGCTCTATCTCGGATTGAAGCTCAGTGCTCCATTCTCTGCAAAAACTCTCCAGATGAGAATGAGCCAGGAGAAGAGTCTTGGAAATTTCGTTCCGCAGGCCTTTGATAAGCTCGTCCTGAGAGATCTTGTCCGCCCGCCACCAATAAGCCGCCAATGGCACAATGTCCCTGATCAGCTTGAGTCCATATTCGACGTCATCTGCTCGAAGACGTGCAAACATGGTGTTGCAGATGGAGAAACACATTGTTTGCATGGATCCGAGACTCAAGTGTCTCATGTCCAAGACTTGAATGGCGACTTTTGCTACGGAGCTTCCACATCGTGCCACAGGCGCGTTTGAACCTTCTATTAAGAACTGTAGACTCTGCAAAACGTCTTTGAGACAGTCGCCATACATGGTACCGCCTCGCTTTTGATTCTGGGTTGAGTCACCGGAGTGCAAGTTCGAGCGAGGCGTCGAACTGCCCGGGGCGGGAGAATTTCGCGCAACCGATATCAAGCTGGAGTGTGCCTGGCTCGGAAGAATGAAGGTGGCGATATCAAGCAGGAATTCAACGCAAATTGTCCAAGATTTGGCTTCCTGTCTAGCCAGAAACTCGACGCGCGATTGCCGCGAAAGTACCTCGGACAGTGTCTTGATATAGTCTTGCATCAACGGGGCCACAAAATCATCGTCTGGACCAGGTAGAACCTGGGTGATATGGTCAATCAAGGCCAACAGAGGTTTGCGCCCTAGTTTTGGGGTAGCCCTGGCGGCTGCCATTCTGATGGCAGAGGCACATTTTGTAAGTCTGATGGCTGCCGTCCTCTGAACCGACTCTTTTTTCCTTTTGTCGTAGAGAAGAGGCTTTTCGTGGACGACGACGTTGAAAAGGCTTTCAAATATATGATGATAGCTCTTGTCGCCGAGATCGGTGCTGCATACAGAGGGTCGGTTAGATTAGATGAGCGCCACAGCAGGAGATGCCACCATCACGTACAGATTGACGGTTCGGTTGCGGGGATTCAATATTGTAATGAGCTCTGTCAAACACATTAGACAAACGCGTTTTTACTCTGTGTCTTCTCACATTCGTTTTACCTTCTATGGCCTTGTCGCGGCTTTTGACAGACCCGGACTTGACGTCCCCTACGAAGATGGTTATCATTCAGCAATATAAGGAATTGAAGACACGCTATGTTTACTGGCCAGGCTCATGACAGTGGACGTGTGAGACGACGCCATCTTTCGTCAAGCAATGACCCGCAAGTCGTTCCTCGGCTCGAAATTCCTGGTTCAGACGAAGTCTCCGAGACACAGTCATGCGTAATAAGCCTAAAAACTCCACGGCCTACAATGTGTGGGAAACCAATGCAAAGCCGAGAACTCGGAGGAAAAATCAATAGGCAAGGCTACGGAGAAAGACAAAGAGACTTCATGATGATGATGAGACCAGGGTGCGAGTCGAATTCGACGTAAAGTTGGGTAACAGAGGGAAAGCTGTTCGAATTGGCTGTGGAGGAATTGACTTTTCCCCAGGTCCGGTGCCGTTTTCCAAACAAAAATTGTTGTTGTTTGTATTGAGTCTGAACTAGTCCAGTCAACTTTGCATGACGCACGGCGCACGGCGCATAGCATAGGCTTGTGCTGTGCTGCGGGAGCTTCCAGAATGCGGCGCAGAGCTTGGCTGAAATATGACTGGCAGAATGCACACCGCCTTCTGTATGTTTATGGACTGTACTTCGACCCGCCTTGGCCGCTGGAAGCTCGTGGGTCGTCGCCCAATCGAAGCAGGGTTTTGCTCATCTTCAGCGAAATGGAAGCAGCGAGGCTGCACGATATCGAACACGATTGTCGACAACTCCGTGGCTGGATCACATCTCGGAACCGTTGCTCTTGTTCACTGGCCCTTTTCCCCGCTGCTTGAGCGGCTGCCTTGCCTTGGACGGCGTTTGCGACCGGCGGTACCTTGACATGCGATAGCGTCAAAACAACGACAATGGCCGAAATCACAGTTCTGGATGCGTTGCAAGCCTTCCATCGCGAATTGATCGCGCTGAGCGCTGGATTCGGTGATGTTTCCGAGAGCTTGAATAATGAGACCCTTGTGCAAATGTTTGGGAGGGAGCTGGACAAGCTATTAGACAGTCCGCCGAAAAACGATCAGAGTCGCAACAAGGTCAAATCAGGTGAGCTTTCCCGCGCCCGTTGAAACTCTGATGCGGGCATGCCACTAAGTTCTGAGCAGGAAAACTAATTCTTGACGATACCGAGTTTTCAATCAATGAGAAGTTCCAGCAAGAGGCGCTGCTGCTGTCCGACGAACTCGAAGTCGACGAAGTCGATGCCGCGAAATGTCTGTTCGAATCGCAGGACGACCCCTCGATCCTAGGCCGGAGTCTGCTGGAATGTAGCATTATTCGCTTTCATCAGCAGCGCAAGTATTTACTGGACATTTTGAGGCTCCTTTTGGACCTCGACAGAACCGTGGAGGACAACGATGACTCGAGCTCTCTGGAAACGATCAAAATGTTTGTGGCGGCAACGCTCTTTCAGTCCAGACCTAGTGCAAAAAAGCGATACGTTTCACGGTGCATGGCTGCCATGTCCAGAATCAAGAGTTGGCTGCAAAAGCTGGCGGATAAAATCGCTGCCGCTCAAGCACTCAGCTCCGCCAAGCCCGGACAGCTTTCCGAAGACATGGAGACTGTCGAATTCTCCCGCGTCAGCTTGATCCAGCAGCACGAACTCTTGGGTGTCATTCTCTGCCGCTGTATAGAAAAAAGGGAGGCGGACGCGTCAGACTTTATGGACTTTGTGTCAACACTCAAAAAGGTGGACAAGTATGATAATTTACTCGGTCAGTTTCACTGCCACGCGGCTTTCTCCGACGGTTGGCTCTGGTTCGTCATTGCTGACAATGCAAGCAGCACATTTGATCCCTGCCATGGGCGCCTACATATCACTTTTTGGTTCAGAGGAAGGGGGTCATGACTTGATCAAAGTACGAGAGCTGCATAGCAAACTGTTTCCAGCAGGCGACGACTCGACCTGGCCATTACCGCATCTCCATGCCGCTTTTCGAGCATGGTGGCTGGCCGAGTACAGCGGCTTTTATCTTGATGATCCCCCGGAGGCCGCAATCCCCCCCGGCACCGACTTGGACGAAGAGGACCGCCAACGGTCGAAACAATTCCTTGATGCACTCAAGGATGGTGCGTTTGACTTTCTGCTGTCTCTTGCTGGAGATGTGAAGCCCGCCGACTGGCACGACTCGGTTCGTGTGGGCATGCGCAACTGGTTGACAAGAAAATCTTCTGCGCTAGCAGTTGACACGGTGCAATTCTCGGGATTCTTTCAGTTGTGCCTCATGTCGCAGATTGAAGTATTTGTGGATGCATTCATCTCCAACCTGCCGGACGTCTTGAGGAAGTTGAGAGTCGAGGAAGATGAGCAACGTCAGCTCAGTCAGGCTCACGAGCAGGATCTGGACCTAGAGAGGTTTCTCCTCGTCATGGCCTACTCTTACGAGGGTCGTCCCGAAGCAGCATCCAATTTCTGGTCAGACCCTGATAGCAATCTTGCAGGATTTATGCACTGGGCGTCTAGGCGAGCATCAACACCGCTGGTGACTGCATTTTGCGAAATGCTTCAAGCCATCGCTGGCAATGATGAATGTGCCACAGCAGCTCATGAGTTCCTTCTGGACGATGGCCACCAATCCTCGGGGAAAATGCGGAGATCACAATCTTTAACATGGACACAAATCTTCAGGGAGCTCGACTTCTTTTCTGAAAAAATCAGGCAGAAGCCGACAAACTCGCAGTCGTCACGATACCGGGGCGGGAAACCGTCAACAGAAGTGGTCGAGACTGAACCCGAATCGGCCATGCTGCTTGAGTGCTATCTTCGCCTCATGACAAAACTGTCCACAGAGAGCGAGACCACGCGGTTGTTCTTATTGCAGAATGCCAACTACAATCTGGTGGACATGCTTTATGAGCTGGCCAGCAGTCCCATTCCTCCCCGACTTCGAGGATGCGTCTTCTTTGCCTTGAAAGCGCTCATGTCACGAAAATCCACGCAAGAATGCTACACCATGTGGGCTTGTTTGGAAAATTGGATGACTGGTGGCTACACTGGAGCTGCTGTCGGAGCAGTTAGGCAAGCACAACCTGCACCTCTCATATCCATGGACCGTATATTGGACGAAATGAGCAGTGGTTTCGAAGATGCAGAATCCCTTGTGCAGTTGCTGTTGACGCTGATTTTGCCGGCGGTGGACGGCAGCTCGTTGCACGACTCTCTTCCGTTTCCCGAAAGCCTGGGGTCGAACTTGCGGAACCCAGGAATCGAAGTATATGTCGATTTCGTCGTGGGCCTAGTGTTTGCCAACAAGGTCCAGGACTTGCAGGACAAGCATCAACTACGGGTGCTGCGGCTCAGCTGTCTCGACTTTATTCTGACATGTCTGGCCATGTTCAACGAAGACTTGATCCTCATTGCGAACGAGTCAACGATCAACATCGACTCCGTCATCGCTGCCACCGACCTCGCAACATATGTCCAGAAACACCCTTTCGCGAGAGTCATGGAGTGGATGTTCAATGATAAAGTCATGACGGCATTATTCAACACGATTCATCAAGAGCCGGCGGATGTTGGAAATGCAGCTCCAGACTCGCCTTTGATTCTCGGCATTTTGCGAGCTGTTGAAGTGATCACAAAAGTTCTTGATTTAGAAGCCACCTATCTTGATCTAGTCAGGCCGCTCATCAAGACGCAGTCTGGCTCTCGCCGCCAACCCGTGGCGAACGCGACATACGCCTCCTTTCAAGATGGACTCGTCACGCGACTGAATCTTGTTGTGGACTTGGGAAATTACTGCGGAATTGGCCATCCGGACCTGACGTTGGCTTGTCTCAAGCTCCTCGAAAAGATGTCATCCTCGTCCAAGATTGCAGCCACGTGGTCAGGAACCGGTCGTCATTCCCATCGAAACAAGGCCATTGTAGCGATGGAAGCCAATGGCGAGCACGAGTCAATATCCCGATCGCTCATCTCCGACCTAGTGGCACCACTCGAGGCCGGCCGTGAGGCAGAGTCACCGAATTACATCACGAAGATTTACATCTTGGATTTCCTCCTTCACTGTCTCAGCACAACCCCCAAAGAGCCAACCATTGCTCACTTGCTGCTTGGATTTAAGTGTGATGTCGCTTCCATTACGATTGAGAGTAACAGTGCCTTTTCGAACCAGACGTCCCTCTTTCACACTCTACTCCGGCTGCTAATGGAGATCCCATCCGGCGATACTGAAGGCATGCGACGGTGGCTGATTGCCATCAAGTCCAAGGTCATGCGCATACTTCATATTCTGTGGAGTTCGCCGCTCTCAGCTTCCCTTGTGATTGCCGAATTGCGATCAAACGAGTTTCTTTTCCACCTCCTCATACGCGAAACTGTCATCCAGCCTGATCTTCTTTGGGAAGGAAATAACGTTGCACTACTCCATTTCCCGGTGACTGATGGGGCTGCGACACTGGTGGACTTCTTGACACTGAGGAGTCTAGCCCTCGAGTACATGGCCATGGAACTGTGTATGATTTCTCAAGGCAAGATCCCAAGCATGAAACGACGGATCTTCGATGCGCTGAATGGCCAAGTTATCGGGGATGGCAATCAGCCGATCCAAACACCAACGGTATTTGATCTGTTCGACTTTCTTCTACCAGAAGGTATTTGGGAAATACCGCCTCCGGCTGTCCAGTTCTACACGGACTTGGACATCAGCATGTGCATGGAGAATGACGCGGATGGTAATGCAGTGCACAATATAGATCGAGTGCGCGAGATACTGCTACTCAAGCGAGGCGAATCTCACAGCCAGGCGGCAATCATACTAGCCCATGATGTTGCAGCCATTGAAAGGGAAGAGACAATGATCCTTGAATACCTTGTTTCCCTCAACAGCCAAAAACAAATTGCTACCCAAAGCGTCAGGGTATTGAGGTCGTGGACCAGATTACTGCTTGTCATGATTGAATGCAGTGACCACAAGGGCACCGCACAAACATCCTTCTTTCTGCAAGCGCTCCAGGCAGTACTGCCAAGCCTCGAAGCGTTCGCGTCGGATCGGCCAGGTGAGGCGCTCGAGTTGGCGACAATTGCCAGAGTGCTGCTGTCCAAACTGGAGCTCGGCGGCAATCAGGACGCGAACGACAAGCACGGCCAGTCGATTGGCAACCTCGTTAGCGATAAACTGTACCAGTTGTTCCAGATATGCCTGCAGGCGATCGGAAAATGGGCTGGCACTGCCGAGCTCCGATCAGTATACTATGAGATTTGCTATCGATATCTCACGGGCATGTCGGAGCAGGGAGCGTTGGACCCCTCACGGCCCAAGACGACCAAGACGATTCAAATCTACGGCGAAAGGCTGATCAATGTCATTTGCGATGACGCCCACTGTGGCGAACCCAGCTGCCAGTCTGCCGCGCTGGTGCTGCTCAACGCCCTGGTTCATGTCGGCCGTCAAGAAAACGACAGCCATGTGATCGAGACGCTCAATCGACTCAACTTTATTGGCATTGTGGTAGATTCCCTGCGCAACCTCATGCACGAGTGGCACAACGCACATGCTGGTAAGTCTTTTTTTTTTTTTTTTTTTTTTTTTTCCCTCCTCTCTCTCCCTCCCCTATTCCCACTTCTTCTCCACGTACACATATTTCTGCATTCCGCCACCGCAGCCATCTTTTCCCATATAACTAAAATTCTTTTCTTCTCTGCTCCAGACCCCACCGATCAACATCAACGCAACTACCAAAACGCCCGTTTGGCCCTCCTCCTCCAAATAGCCCAGTCCCGCACGGGTGCCAAATACATCCTCTACGCCAACCTCTTCCGCGCCGTGGACACGTGCGGCCTCTTCACCGCCGACCCAGAGCTCCAAAGCGACGCCCAAAACTCGCACGCCCTGGAGCAACACTATGACCTTTTGGCCAAGGTAGTCCGCATCGTGGGCGCCGCTCTCCTCAGCCGAGGCAGCCACAATATTGTCCAAGGACGCAAATTCCTCACCGATCACCGCATGCTCGTGACGCATACCCTCAAGAGGAGCGCTGGCATTGGCGGCGGAGGCACAGGCACGGGCACATCCAATCCCACTCTGGATGAAAAAGTCGGTGATCTCGCCGACGCACTCATGGTTGTCATTGCCGCGACAGGATTCCTAGACTATGAGACTGACACGGCCGTGGAGCCCATTCCATCGAATCATTTGCTGTTTCATTGACATGGGAAATCAGTCTTGTGCGCGGAGGCGTTGGAAAGGAGAACAAAAAAAATTGCGTATCTATGTATAGCGAATCGAGGTTGAGAGATTTGCCTTTTTATTTTCCTTCATTCTTCTTTTTTTTTTTCCCTTCTTCTATCTTCCTTCTTCCATTTCTTGTCTTTTCCTATTATATCTTGTCTTTTTCTCTCTTTTTCCCATTGCGGTTCTTTTTCCCCTTTTTCTTCACGCAGCGCAAAAGACGACAAAAAAAAATGTACTGTTTAGACGGAACGTGAACAAGACATGACACATCGCATAGCGTAATACAAGAAAACTGTTTTTTTTTTATATATGTTCTTTCTTGCAGACATTAAGGGCGGGCCTGTGCGCCGGGGATATCTATCCTATGGAGTCTAACATGTAGTGCGTGTGCATGGTTGTGATGAAAGGGGAATCGTGTAATGATGAAGAAAGAAGAGAAGAAGAGAGGAAGGAAGAACAGAAAAAACAGAAGAAGAAAAACGGAAGAAAACCCATTCATACATGAAATCGTACGTGACAAGATGTGCTGTCCTGTCCATCTTGCAAGGGCCGACCCCGTCAAGCGACTCTTCTTCTCGTCGTAACATATGTATCATCAACGCATCATGCAAAGCCCCCCCTTTGTTTGGTGGCTGCCTTTTCCTCCTCACGAGATATCATCCGCCTTGCGCTTGCCTTTTTTCGTGGCAGTCATGAGTTTCAACTCCAGCGGCCAGAAACCCTTTGTCTTGGTGCTATAGGCGGCTCTGGATTTTACGTCGATTTTGGCCCGGCACATGGGACATTTGTTCTTGGTCGCTTCGACATGAAGCGAGGAATGTAGGCATTGGGCACAGTATAAGTGGCCTGGTGGAGTTCAATTTTGCGCCTGTCAGTTTCTGATTCAATGATTGGAAGGTGCAGAGGAGAGCAGCAGCGCAGGATACTTTTGTTTCGAGGAAGGGGAGAAGAAGGAAAGAAATAGAGAAGAGAAGAGAAAAGAAAGAAAGGAAAAAAAACATAGACATACCACAGTGGGTCACTGTTAGAGTCGAGGCGTCGTCCATGCAGATTACGCATTGAAACTTGGAAAGCTTAATCTTGTTCTCCTCTTTGGGGGGCACCCCTAAAGGTTTCTTCAACTCTTCAGGAACGTCTGTTGCCTCGGTCAAGTCTATAGTCGTCAAGTTTTGGTCATGAATCGGATCCATGTCTCGTGGCATGATGCCATCCCCAAACAGGTCGTCGTCCGAGTCCAGGAGTCCTTGCGACGGTTCCATCATAACATGACTGAGAGTCGCTTCCGATGCCAGTGGTGGCCGGCGTTTGTTCTGAGGCGAAGTGCTGATTTCGCCCTGTAGATGATGTAGTTGAGGTGGCGGCGGCGGCAACATACCCGAGAAAGAGCCGTTTGATAACTGAGAAAGCGGCTCATCCCAGTTGTCATTGGAGGAAACCGTGAGTTGCGATTCCTCGACAGTCGAAGAAGACAGCTGCGTAGTTAATCCAAGAGGCGCGGCAGAAACACGATGGCAGACTGGAGTGTGGCGAGGAGGAGCGGCGGTAGCAGTGGCCTGGCGAAGCGGAAACGCAGCCTGGTCTGACGGCGATGCCCCGCCCGCGGACAGGTTTGCTGTGACTGTGAATGGTGGATAGCTCGACGGCGACGAGAATTCGTGGTCGGCAAAGGCGCTCAGAAAATCATCGTCTTGGCCAACGAGACCGAGTTGACTTGTTATGTTGTCGGCGGACGATGCGTGGTCGGCGATGGTGTCCTCGCCCCACAGAACGGGAGAGTCGACGGTGGTGAGGGCGGCTGTCGTGGTGATGGTGGTGGTGGCGGCGTGCGAGCAAGCCGTATTCTGCCTTCGTCTTCGGACCGGCGTGGATGGCGAGGGCGAGGGCGAGAGCGGGGACGAGGGCGCCGCTGCAACGGAATTCTCTGGGCGTGAAGCACGCCGTCTCGACGTGGAGGAGGATAGAGGCGGCGGCACCAACAGGCGACGTCGGGGGGAGGAGGATCGTGCCGAGGACGAGCAGTCGGGTGGCGGCGGCGGCAGGATCGACGGTGCACAAGACGGGCCGGAAAGACCAGGCGGACTTTGAAGAGGCATCACGTCAAGAACGGGCGTCGTGGCCATCAATGGGGCCAGCTGCGGAGACGGAAGACGAAGTCTTGTGCGGGAGCACGCTGATGCACCGGAGGTGTGTATCGGTGCATGGGCGAGGCGAGGCGAGGCGAGGCGAGGCGTCGAGATGTCGAGACGTCGGGGTGTATTGGAATGCGACTCTCGTCAATCTTGCTGCCCGCACACGCCGGCGAAGAAACAGACAGAAGGAGTGGCTACGGGTCCGGTCGTCGATAGGCAGGCGCTCGCGTCGATACGTGGTGGCAAAGATGAAGTCGTCGGAGCCAGCTGTTGTCTTGTCGAGGGGCAACCGGGCCGATGGTTTCCATCCATGTCCGTTGTTTGGAAACTCGGCTCAACAACGGGTGTGGCAGAGAGAGCCTCCACCTCTTGCTGCCATTGGCTGTTGCGACGTTTGTGACCCAGATGGCGCCGTACGACTGTCAAAGGGTTGCATGTTGCAGGTGTACATATTGTGTGTAGGTACCTGCCCGCCCAAGAAAGATGGCTAGGTACCTCTGCATTCTAACATCCAGCCTCGTCGACCCTGCATGAGGCCGTCTCCACATCTTATGGCCAGATCGGGCCTAGTGCGCTCTCCTGAGTCTCGACACTAGTGGCTGGACCAGTGGACAGTCATCAAAATCGATGACGGGGAAAACTTCCATTACGCTGAGTCGCTGACGACTTCTAGTCATCTCGAGCTAGCGACCCTTCTTCCCACCATTGATCCATGTTTTTTTCTTCTTCTTTCGTTCTTTTCTTCGCCTTGGCGTCTCCTTGTTTTGTCTGACATTATCATCCGCCGAAGCTTTCACAGATCCGCCCCGAACCTTTGACGATTTCAGGCGCATAGAGGCCCTTTTGGCGATGCAGCACTGTCGCTTATGAGTCCGCTATGTTCCGCCGCTGGCCAAGTCCAGCGTGCCTCGACCGCGAGCTTCCTGCGAATTGCTCGTCAGCCGGCACAATGTCGCCTTGCCTGGCAAGCCCGTGTTCGCTGGCTGGCTGATGTGGCTCAGCAAACGGAGACAAAACCTCATCGCAGCCTCGCAAGTATGCAACAGTCGATTTCTCTTTTCTATTCTTTTTTTTTTTGTGTCTCCCTTCCTCCTCTTCATTGTCAAAACTTAGTCAACTCATTTCTTCAACACAGTCCCCTCAGAATCAAGATACAACGACATTGGCGTCCAACAGTTGAGCACCCACGTTTTCGAGCAAATCTTTCCTGACGGATGCAAGTTACCACCCGAGGATCTCGTCGAGCTTTCTAAAGATCACTTGCGACGGCATGACCTCTTGGGCAAACATACCGATTCTTCTGGACCAATCGCTTTCGACCTTCCGTCTCTCCAGGGGCGCACTCTTGATCAACACTTTCACAAGCTCGGTTCCGACTCCGCGGAGCCGTATCTATCGTTTGCAAAAACATTTGCTGGCGAAAATTGCCCGCCAAAGCCCACAAAATGGGTGAGGCGAAGTGGGTGGACAAAATACTTTCCAGATGGCAGGAGCGAGGCCGTCAAGGCGCCAGATGAAAACATGTTGTGCTTTGATACAGAAGTCATGTGGAAACAGAGCCCATTTGCCGTCATGGCCTGCGCCTCAAGTCCTACGGCTTGGTATGCCTGGCTCTCCCCGTGGCTTCTAGGAGAGTCAAAGAACGAACGTCAACTCATTCCTCTAGGCGATCCCACAAAAGATCGCATCATTGTTGGACACAATATTGGCTATGATCGTGCCAGAGTGCTGGAGGAGTACGACATCAAACAGTCACGCAACGCCTTTCTCGATACCATGTCATTCCACGCCGCCGTCAACGGAATGTGCTCGAGACAACGACCGACTTGGATGAGGCACAAAAAGAATCGCGAACTCCGCGAACGAGTGGCTAGTCAGACTCCCGACCATGACCTGGCGGAACTTTTGAGCAATAGAAGTATGGACGAAGAAGAAGAACTCTGGGTGGAGCGCAGCTCCGTCAATTCCTTGCGAGACGTGGCCAAATTTCATCTGGGCGTATCCGTTGAAAAGTCGATCCGTAACGACTTTGGCGAGCTCGACCGCGATGGAATTCTGGCCAAACTGGAGGAGCTCCTCGACTACTGCGCCGCTGACGTGGCCATCACTCACCAAATATATAAAATAGTGTTTTCCAACTTCCTGGAAGTCTGTCCCCATCCCGTCAGCTTCGCTGCATTGCGCCATCTTGCGTCTGTCATTTTGCCCGTCAACCGTTCTTGGGATGCCTATATTGCCAATACCGAAGCAACATACCACAGACTATCCGAAGCCGTGCAGGAAAGACTGGTGGGCTTGGCAGAGAAGGCGGTAGGCATCAAGAATGATGCCGAGAAGTGGAAGAATGATCCGTGGATGAAGCAGTTGGATTGGTCCGGGCAGGAAGTCCGTATGGTCAAGGGAAAACGAAAGGACGACCCGCCGCGACCAAGAGCCCGTCAAAAGAAACCTGGAGAGCCTCAATGGTACAAGGACCTTTTCGCCACAAACGATTCCCCAATCAACATCACTGTTCGGACCAGAATCGCCCCTATCCTTCTCAGACTGGCTTGGGATGGACATCCGTTGGTCTGGTCTGACAAGTACGGGTGGACTTTTCAGGTGCCCCGGAGCGAGGCGGCAAAGTACACGTCATCGCAAATGGTCAAGTGTGAGTTTGATGACAAGGAGCCAGCGCTTCGAGACGACCAGGATCACGACTTCTTCAAGCTTCCCCACAAGGATGGACCGACGGCTCGATGCACCAACCCAATGGCCAAAGGCTACTTGGGCTACTTTGAAAAAGGAGTGCTCTCGTCGGAATATGCCTATGCCAAAGAAGCTCTGGAGATGAACTCGTCGTGTTCCTACTGGATCAGTGCACGAGACCGAATCATGTCGCAAATGGTCGTTTACAAGAACGACCTGCTCAAGCTCGGCAGCGGCGAGACCGGCGAGACCGATGGAGAAACAAGCAAGCAAGCCGAGCAGCAGGATGATGGCTTCATTCTGCCACAAGTCATTCCGATGGGCACCATAACTCGACGCGCCGTGGAGAGCACCTGGCTGACGGCTAGCAATGCCAAGAAGAACCGCGTGGGCTCCGAACTGAAGGCCATGGTCAAGGCTCCAGACGGCTACTGCTTTGTGGGGGCAGACGTGGATTCTCAGGAGCTTTGGATTGCCAGCTTGGTCGGCGACGCCACCTTTAAGTTGCACGGCGGCAACGCCATTGGCTTCATGACACTCGAAGGTACCAAGGCGGCGGGAACAGACATGCATTCGCGGACCGCGTCCATCCTGGGCATCACGAGAAACGATGCCAAGGTATTCAACTATGGCCGCATCTATGGCGCCGGCTTGAAATTTGCGGCTACACTTTTGCGCCAATTCAACCCTGACCTGTCTGAGAAGCAGACGATGGAGACTGCTTCTAGGTTGTATGCCAACACCAAGGGCGCAAAAACAACACGGAGGGTCATCCACAACCGACCGTTTTGGCGTGGGGGCACGGAATCGTTTGTTTTCAATAAGCTCGAGGAATTTGCAGAACAAGAACGGCCGCGAACATTCGTACTAGGTGCGGGCATCACGGAGGCCCTGATGGGGCGATATGTCAGCAAAGGTGGGTATTTGACCTCACGAATCAATTGGGCCATTCAATCTTCTGGCGTCGACTACCTCCACTTGCTCATCGTGTCCATGGACTATCTGGTACGGAGGTTCAATATCAACGCACGTCTGGCTATTACGGTGCATGATGAGATTCGCTATCTCGTCAAGGACAACGACAGGTACAGAGCAGCCATGGCTCTGCAAGTAGCCAACATCTGGACTCGCGCCATGTTTGCACAGCAAGTCGGCATCGACGACCTGCCTCAGTCGTGCGCCTACTTTTCCGCCATTGATATTGACCACGTCCTCCGCAAGGAAGTCGATATGGACTGTATCACGCCAAGCCACCCCACTCCCATACCACCGGGAGAAAGCCTAGACATTCACACTCTTCTCGAAAAGGGCGACGAAGCCTTTCTTGATCCAGCGATTGTGCCTGAAGAGCGGTACGCCCCACGTCTCGACGACATTCCATATTCTCCACGAACACCTGTGATGGAATTAATACAAGCCACCAGCAGCTACAATACAAGTCTCATCAAAGCACAAATCATCAACAATGACAACGAACTATCGGACATGGTCAGGGATATCAGAAAGGCGCAATCGGCAAAAGCGGCGAAACAAACGCAAATGAATAAGCGGTCTCTGGAGAGCGCACTTCCTTACCAAGCACATCCTAAACTAGTCTCCATGGGGGAGCCCTCGTCAGCAGTTTCGAAGGCATGGATACCCAAATACAGATACGTCGGGGACGACAAGACTAAATGGTCTTTGTCCAAGGGCGCAAACAGGAATCAGAGGCCAAGCACGGGGTTGTGATGAATAACTTGTATGTTGACGGGAAACGTTGACGGGAAATGTATTTGCTCTGTATGACTATGTGGACTTTAATGTTTGTTCTCTCTCTCTCTCTCTCTCTTTTTTTTTTTTTTTTTTTTTTTTTTTTTTTTTTTTTTTTTTTTTTTTTTTTTTTTTTTTTTTTTTTTTTT
>SRPU01000228.1:0-26140 GCA_018360185.1 Claviceps lovelessii
AAAGAAGAAACAAAAAAAAAGAAGAAACAAAAAAAAAAGAAGAAACAAAAAAAAAAAAAAAAAAAAAAAAAAAAAAAAAAAAAAAAAAAAAAAAAAAAAAAAAAAAAAAAAAACTGACCACACGGACATGAGGGGTGACAAGGCAGCGGCGACATTTCGCATTCCGTCTTTCGCACAACTGGTCGATCAGCTCGTGGCCTTGTTGACGGGAAAGCGGTGATACTGTCCCGTCATTTGCTCAAAAATGCCATTGATGAGAATCTTGTAGAGGTATGGGAAAATCATTGTTGCGCTTCAGGGAACATCACGACCATGTGAATATCTGATAGTTGGCAAAATGCCAGATTTGGCTTGAATACGGTATTCTCTACCGGCCATCTTGATTGGATCCCCTCGAACAATGGCATGGTCTTTATATGCAAAGAGGGCGTTCAAGAGGTGTGAGGCTGCCCTTCTGCAGGACGCCAAGACAGCATGCTGCCAATGGCCTATGTTTTGAAGTACGTTCTCTGCATGAGCCCTTCTTGGCACTTGAAATTCTGGAATTTCTCTCGTCTTCCCTCATCATGGATGTATTTTTGCCTTGTTTGAGACAAGCGGAAGAGGACGGCAGATTGCTATCTACCTAGGTACTGGAAGACCCAATACCCCGGAACACTCCTCCACAATGTCGCAGTAGCTTGTCTCTATACTCACACCGTCCCGTTTTACCAATCATGGTTCTTGTTGCCTAGTTACCCGATGGCTGCCACTGATAACACTGTGCACTTGGCTTGGCTTCACGCAATTCTGTATTGTATCGCATCCCAAGGGATAGGACTGTTGGAATTGCCGCACTCCAAAGCTGCCAAAGCTGCCGCAAGGGCAGGCAAGTCTTTGCCAGTCTGGACGAAAATGTGATGACTCAATATTCCTCTTATCGACCGCCAGGGGTTACGACGTAATCGTGACTGTCTATATGTCTGTCGGGGCGCCAAAAGAACCAGCCATGGAAAGGTGACGACTCACCCTCGGGCGATCAAACGAAGTCGAACACGCGGGAACGTTGATCACAGTATCGTAATGGGTACACTGGGATCGACAGTGTAGTTGCTTCAAAATGTGAAAGTAAGCACCTACCTAGATACCTCCGTCGGCACGTACATATGAATGTGCATGTGCATGTACATGTGTACATCTTTCATAAGAGGCAAAACGCGGTTGATTCGACGTATCGCATGTCGCATAGGGAAATACAGTACAAAACAGACTGCCTATAAAGCCCGCATAGTCCCACTTTGTTTTTTTATATAGGTACATATGTATGTATACTCCCTTTTTGTTCTTCTCCCCTTCGGAGCCGCTTCCATCTGTTCCTCGGTCATGGGACCTGTAACTTGCATGACAAGGCAAATTCTTATGTAAGTCCACTCGGAAAGAACATGAAAAGAACCGGTCTCCGTCCCAGTCCCAGTCCCAGTCCCAGTCCCAGTCCCAATTCCCGTTTCGTCTCCCCGTTGCGTAAAAAGTGGGCTTTGTTTCCGAAATGGGTTGTCGGGGCCGTCATTCCGTCATCGGAGCCGGGCCAACACGGCAAAAGGTCGATTTTGGCGAGAATATCTGGACAGCTTCGGGGGGGTAGGGCGTGGCTGTTGCGGTGGGGGGGTATGATGATTATTGTATTTCTTTGTTATCTTCTCTCTTTCTTTTCTTTCTTTCTTCTGTCTCTTGTATGTTTTTTTTTTTTTAAAAAAAAAAAGAAAACAATTTCCCATCCACTACAAATATGCCTCATTAGCGAAATATATCGGCACCAGCTCCCCTTTCCCCCGTTTCCCGTTTCCCGTTTCCCGTTTCCCCTTTTTTCCATTCTACTTGATTCGCACAATTTGGGCGCGCGAACCCAAGAGGTCGGTTCAGGAGACTAGCTTCGTGGCACGGGAGGAACGTCAACCCCAATGTCGTGCTCCCCGTTGTACTTGGCCTTTTGTCTTTTGTCTTTTGTCTTTTCTCTCTCTTTCTCTCTCTCTTTTTTTTTTGTGCGTGCTTTGCCCTTCTGCTTCTGTACCTACAATGTAAAATGTGTCGTGGATGCACGATACCCTCCCACACGGCGATGAGACCAAACCCCCTCGACACCCCGTCCGGTACATCCCATGTTCCTCATCGCATTTCTTGTTCTTTGCAAAAGCCCACACTGAGGGATCGCAGTGCCTGCTTTCTCGGGCGCCCTCTTGGGCTTTGTGATGCTACACGGGAGAGCAGACGGTTGTGGATAAGGGGGAAAGGGGGAAGGGGAAGGGGAGCGCATGCCGTCGTACAAGCAAAAGAAAGGGGCGCGGTGCAGTGGACGTGGACGTGGACGTGCATTCGAAACTACATACCATGTGTAATTTTCTTTTCTTTTTTTTTCTTTTTTTTTCTTTTTTTTTCTTTTTTTTTCTTTTCTTTTCTTTTCTTTTCTTTTCTTTTCTTTTCTTTTCTTTTCTTTTCTCTTCTTTTCTTTTCTTTTCTTTTCTTTTCTTTTCTCTAGATGTTTATTATTCTTATTCTTATTATTTATATTTTTTATTCTTTTCTTCTTTTCTTTTCTTTCCTTTTCTTCGTATAAACCCTTGTACCACTCTACGAGAATACATACATACACACATGCCCAAACATACCGCATAACACGACAGGGCGTGTCCGTATCGCTCATCATAAATCTTTCGAGATGGTCACCCTGTGCCCCCCCCCCCCCCCCCCCCTTCATCCTCCATTACCCCCTTTTTTGAGTCGGTTTTTCCCTTGCACAGCATCTACCATGCTACATCGAGCTACGTCTCAAGCCTTTTTCCCCTTCTTCTTTGCTTCTCCTGTACCATCAAAAAAATATCATGAACAATGTCTTGGATTGACGCCAAAATCTTACACACAGTGTACACGTAGTCGTGTCTTTTTGAGTTTCCGGGCATGTTATTCGGATTGTGCAGGCAGGCTGTTAAGACAGACCGTCAGGAACTGGCACAGACTGTGCAGGATAGCATGCATGTTCATATCTAGATCGTAGGCACAGAAGTGCCCAGTGAATCTTGTTCCTAGCCCGGCAATGAGCCAGACAGGCAGCATAATATATATAAAAAACTGCCAAATATTCAATAATAAACACAACAAACAAACAGAACAGAACAAAGAAATTGCCCGTAGCAGACTTGCATTCATCTCTGCAACTATTTGTCGCCTCTTTCACTGCGACAATCATCTAGCAGTCCCAAGTATATACAACTTCCTGATCCCAACGCCCGTCCATCGCAGTGTGGATCTAAAACATCTACAATTTTTACTGCTCTTGTCCCGCCAAATGTATAATGTACGCTGATTTCTTCTCGTCGGAATGCAAGGCGAGGGCAATACCCTCATAACACCAGTGTTTGACACTGGGCTCTAGACTGTAGAGCCTCAAGAACGCGAACAGAAAAAATACTACAGTCGAGAAAAAGAAAAAGAAAAGCAAACAAAAAAAAAATCGGAGCAATGACAATTTGCACGCTTCGTCTTTCTCACTTTGAGTCGGACACGGCGTTATTCCCGTACAGCTTCTTCTCGATCTTGACAAATAATCCTCCTCGATGAATCGGCTTGCCATTCATGCCCATGAGGCGAATGAAGCGGTAGCCTTGGCGCAGACGGTCAAGCCGGATGCAGGCCCATGCCAGGATGGAGGTACTTATTCGAGAATCGTCACCGATGCGAAACCTGAGGTAACATCATCGAATTAGCACAGAGATGCTGACACGCTTTCTTCCGCAGGTGTGGTAGCACGTCCGCCGACGTCATGTCATACGAGACCAGCGCGAGGTGTTTTGCGACGGGCACGGGGCACAGGTGAAGCAAAATCGCCGGCAGCAGAAACAGAAGCAGAAGCAGAAGCAGAAGCACAACAAACTAGACAAAGGCAGGGACGGGGCTTACCGAATGAAACTGAGTTCGGGCACAACATTGGTTATTCCCGTAAAGCGGAGCGGCCTCTTGGAGTTGGGAAATCTGGGGTGGTTCGACTTCCCCACCTCCGTCGTCTTCTTGTATTTGTTCTCATCCTGGGCTTCCTTGCCCGTCATGTTCTCAGAGCGCTCCACATGAACCTCAACCTTGACATACGGCCGAATGGCATGACCACTTCGTGGATACTCGTGATGGTCATCGCTCTCTGTGGGGATGTTATGTCCAGCAAAGATACTAATGCTGAGATCCAGTGTCGATCCTGGTGCTGCTTCATCGTGCGTCTCAGCATACCGATCCGAGCTCTGATACCCAGCTGGCTTGAGTACCCATCCATTTTCCCCGGCAAACATGCCCTCATTGAGCATCATGCCCATGTCAATCGTTTGCCAGTTCATAGCGGCCATCTGCACTCCGCGCCTCCAGAACAGACTGGGATCGAGATTCGAACTATTCACTCGCATCTTGTCGGGATACGCTCTCATGAAAAAACTCTTGTTGTGAAGAAATACCTCGCGTCGATGTTTATGGTATAGTTCCAGAATCCGCTTCTCGCTAATGGAGAAAATATGCGCAGGTTTTTTTGCCTCTTTTGTCTCAAAAGTCTTGAAATGCTCGCTGCAAGTATACACGGCGAGTTTGCCCAAGCTATGACAGATTCGGCCGACATTGTTCTGCTTTTCCTGTGACGACTGTAGGAGAGGAGCCGACGCCGATTTCTCGGGAGCTTGTGGCTGAAAGCTGCTTACAGACGACGAGGAACCATTGCCATGTTTCGTGACCGTGTGGAGCAAGTCGGGCGCGCTTTGAGATGTATATCGGGAAGAAGTGGCGCTTTTCGTGGTTGTGAGTTGTGGCACCGAGACCTCCTCTCCCTCGGGTTGTTGTACGGAAACAACTGGGCCCATGTTGGAAGCCTCAGCTTTCTTCACTTTGATTAGAATCCTGCGCAGCAAGTCCTGAAGCTTTGGCAGGCGAAATCTCGGGTCAAAGTCCTCGATAGGCTCCGTGACAAGTAGGTCCTGCCATACCTCCTTCATAATTTGAACCATCACCTCTTGTTGTTCCCAGTCGGCATGTACTTCGAGACTGATAATAATCGGCAAGTCGTTATTCTCGAAAGCCGACTCCTTGATGGCTTCGCAAACTTCACGGAATCCGCAGGGAGTGGTGAGAGTGTGCCCATGGGTTACTATTGGTTCCCCTCGTGGAGGACTTGTCTGTCGAGGCAGTCGACATGATGAAGGCACTCCGATAGACGACGCATTTGGTGAAATATCTATGTGCTGCTCGTTGGTTTCCGAGAGGTGAAGAACACTGGTCATCGGTGAGTCCCCTTCGTCAATCATGCTACGGCTCTGTGCGCTGAGACTTCTGGAATGGAGGGAAGACTTTTCGCCAAGATGTTGCATCGCGTTTTTGAACATTTCTTCCAGGCTGTCTAAAGCAGTAGTGGGCAAGTTGATCTGGGATGTCCGTGATGGCCTTCTGCTCTGTCGCCCTCGTGGTGATTTTGATCGATCTCGACTTTGAGCCGGTTCACCGTTCCAAACATCGATCTCAATACAGCGGCAACCTCTCAATAACACCTTTGTTTTTTTAAAAGAACAAAAAAAATGAATTTGTCTTGTCAGTGATATTGCAAAGTGCTTTGGAATTAGGGAAAACTCAACTCACATTTCTATATGCTTCTGGCGTGCTTTGTGACGCCAGTTGATTGCCATCCAGATAGGTGTTGTGACTGCTATTGATGAAGTAATTTGTGAGAGGCCTGGACAGATTCTTGGGTGGACATGGGCCAACGGCGTCTGCTTCGTATTCTTTCAACCAAACACGGCGGAAGTCCCAGACAGCGTACTGCTCCTGGACGAGATCTGTTGCAGCGACTGACTCGCCCTGAATCTCCTTGAGAAAGATGTAGAGCTTGTCCCTCGATAATTGAGCATCTGCTCCTTTTAAGTCATTGTACAGCTCTTCCACAATATCATGCATGTATTTGCTGATATGTACATCTCTGTCCGTATCTTCACCGTCTTTCGTGAGGTACGTGCCTTTAGGCGGCTTGGTCAACAGCGTAACTCCAACCATGCTCGAAAGCGCTCGACGGGAATGTTTATTAGAATTTCCAAATATCGACAGGGACCTGGATCGTCGAGGCAATTCTGCATCGTCCGATTTGCGGCTTAGAAAACGGCGACGCTAGAGACGGAGGAAAAGATTAACCCACGGAACGGAACGGGCAACCCGGAGCGGGACTTGACGATCTGAACAGAGGCGAGTTTGCACATATTTAGGTAATTGGAGAGCTTAAATAGTGATGTTGGGAGGATATGGAGTGTCGGGACATACCGGTGGGAAACCGCATAAAAAAGACATGGCGACGGCTGCCTCTTGCTGAAGCAGGTCGTGGCCTGTTGGCCAGGAAATGCAATGAGCGCACTCGGCCCAGTCGTCAACGGCTGACGGGCGAGAACAGCGACCGCTGTCGTGGAATGCACATCGGACGCTTTGTTCGCAGGTTTTGACTAATACATGCGAAGGTGCATACAGATTTGGATTCTGATCAGTTGAAGGGGGAGAGCAATCGATGTCTTTGCGTCAATGGTGAGGATATGATGTCTGGAATCCAAGGCGAGAGAGCAGACGGGGTCACAGGCTTGTGAGCTGACGTTGTCAGCAAAACGGAACTCGATGTGACAGCAGCCCGGCGATGACTCCTGGCTTGCTGGCTGCTTCTGTCTCATCCGTCAGCTTGCCTCCCTGTCAGATGAATCAAATGCTAGCCCCGTCTGGTTCCACCATCCAAGCGGCGCGCGGCCATGGGGTCCGGGGCAGAGAAAGACAGCCATGCTACGCGATTGCGAACAATTCGGACAATGCGGGCAACGCGGGAAGTCTTGATTTTTGTTTTCAACCAGTCAGCTCGATGCTATCGGCGGCGAGGCTGCAGGCTGAGCGAACACAGCCCGATCGTCATAGCCTGCGAACGGCCATGTTGATGCATGTCGCTCGGGGACCAAGGGCTCAGCAAGATGGGAGGAGAAGGGGGAGGACGCCGATGACACGCCATGATTGTTGCACCCATTTTCGATGGCTACCTTATGTATTGGAGCATGAAGACGAAGTGCGGCTGGGAGCAGCCGATGGCGAAGGAATGGAGATTCGATCACGGCAGTCCGCTACCATTCGATCCTGTCACTCGGACGGAAAGCGCGATCCACAAAGCAAGATTTGCTGGCTGGCCATGGAAGGCGCAACCCAGACAAGTGCTCAAGTAGGTATCTAGCCACCAATGAGAACAGCAAGCTGTCTGTCTGTCTGTGGGGGCCAAATATCCAATACAGCCTCATCAGGAATTGTTCGCCGCCAACTTGCACGGCGCATTCATGATCAGTCCCTTCATCTCTCTCTCCGCAATCACCAAAATCAAGAAGCAAGACGCCGCCGCCATTTCGGCGAAGACGAATCCTGCACCATGAGCCGAGAGCACGAGGCGCAGGTGCGCTCCTGGGGCTTCTCGCATGTCTTTACGTGGACAGACGGACCGTAAGTGCCCACTGCCCATGTACATGTCATACATCTTCTGGCACACATTTTTGGTTTGGAGTATGTACATAACTTGAACATACGGCCAGCCGAATTGACTTGACTACTCGCAGACGCGCTCACTATCCTCCTCATTCCCACTCGGGCCTGACAACTCATCTCGTCGTCTCGGGTCAACTGACACTCTGGTATCCCAATGAGCCAGGTCGGAAAAAGGTCGAATACAGCGCCGGAGACAGGATCGACGTGGATGCCGGCCGGGTCCACGAAGTGTGGATGGGTGACCAGGGCTGCACGTATGTCATTGGAGAGTGAAGACAACTGGATTAAAAATGTATTGTGATCTAGTTTCCTTTTGGAACAGATATTGCGGGAACTTGTCCGGCGACTATTCGTTGTTCAGCAGGCATGTATTTTTCTTTTTGGTGAGGACAATGTCAAACACCTTTTGTATCCCGGAATAGCACACCCGACTGAGAAAAAAAAGGCAAGAAAGAAAAGAGAAGAGAAATAAGCAAAAATGATATCGACAGATGACATCGGTTGACTCCCCCGGAAAGGCTCGAACTTTCAACCTCCTGATTAACAGTCAGACGCGCTAGCCAATTGCGCCACGGAGGATAAGCAACTTGCTTGTTGATAATTCCGGCAGCTAATTTAGCTTATGTTTGCACGCTCTGATGAATAAGTCCAGAGGTGCTTTACCATGTACCTGGACTTGGTCTGAGGGGAAGACTGATCGGCCAGCTGCGTTGAAAGCTTGAATTGCAGAGCAAAGCCGGTTGACCGAGAAAGCCACGTGTATCAATCGCGCCAAATCTAGTGGCCAGGGGCATCGTGCTTTTATCTCGCCGCCCCTGTTCCATTCCCTGGCTGGGCGCCTTGTATGTAATTAATTAATTGGCTACCTAGGTGCCTACGCAACGCAGCAATTGTACCAGGACACATTCGTGGGTTCATGCATGACGGGTGGACGGAGGAAATTCCAGTTATCCGACCACCTACCCTGTACCAGCTCTAGATTGCGCGAAAATAAGGCGAAAACTCGGGACGCCCGGGCGTTGAATAAATAAAACAAACAAAATAAGGCGAAAGCCCTGTGTGCAATAGCAGCTATGGTTTAAACCGTTGAGCATTCGGGCTCGAATGGGTTGAAAAGTCAAACGAAAAAAAAAAAAAAAAAAAAAAAAAAAAAAAAAAAAAAACAGAAAAAGCAAAAAGGTTAGACAAATGGAGAGCACACGAAGGTTTTTCAGGGCGACAAGACTCATGCACTTGACATAAGGAAGTGTATGGATCATAGATCCTGCATATGGTTTGCCCGGTCTGGAGATGTGTGCGATAAATCCGCCAGCAACTCGGAATTTAAGATAAAAGACCTTGTATATGTATTCAATGTGTCTGCATGTGTACTTATGGACATGATGTTTATCAAAAATTTCGGTCCGATACCAGTTTGAGACTGACTCAAGTCACGACATTGTGATTATGAAGAACATGTCTCAAAATAAGAGACCGAGAGCACAACAAGTCCTCCGTGGCGCAATTGGCTAGCGCGTCTGACTGTTAATCAGGAGGTTGAAAGTTCGAGCCTTTCCGGGGGAGGCGTTTCTTTTTGACCTTTTCGTGGACTTGTGGGTCTTGTCGTCCACGTGGTCCATTTCCTTTTTGGCATATCTTGTCTCCGACGGGTTTTGCCGAAATTCCACGTTTCATATTGTCACATCAACATTGACCGACTGATTCTTTTATTGCCTCTAGTCGGCACGACATTGGCATCACCTGCTTCGTTTGCACGCCGGTATATGCCGTCACTCGTGTCACTAGTCTCTTCTATTCATCCATGATCCGAAGCAGGCGGCATCTTACTTGTGGGTACATAAAAAAAAAAAAAAAAAAAGAAGCCCCAAAGAAATGCATCAATATGTCAGGTGACGCGCAGTAGCGCTTAGATTATTGGCTTATATTGATGCTATATCTCACTACGTGTAAAATGCATACAAAGGAAAATGTCTGTGAAATGGTGCGCACAGCCGCAGCCCTTGCGTAGCGCGGGATTACGATAATCCGCGCGTTGTATATGCTCTACCTACGCGTTCTAGGCAACACACCCCCTAATTAGAGCGTGACTGACTAAGGAAGACCGCTCTAATTATATAGAAGCAGCGTATACGGTGGCATTTGTAAAAGTAAGGTTAATATAAGCTAAAGAAAGGAGGTTATATGTAGAGAATGTAGATATTATAAATTCCTCCTAATATCTATAAATTCCTTCTTTCCTTTCCTCTTTATAAGCATCTTTTTTGTTGTAATTAGTAATTCTAATCACTACTGCCGCCGCTACTGCTATTATACCTTCTTTAAGGTTAGGGAGGGTCCTCTAGAAGGATACCTAGTAGGCACTCTCTCTAGAGGTTTCCTTTAAAATTTCTCTTAATTTTAAAGATTATAATACTAACGATCTTTTTGCTTCCCTTATGCCCCCTTTATTGCCCCCCTTATCTCCCCTATCTCCCTCCTTAAGCCTATAGCCTTTTAGGAAGGTTAGGAAGCCTCTCCCTACCTAAGTATATAGAGGTTATAGGAGCACTGCTCCTAAGACTCTGCTATAAAGGCAGAAGTAAATAGTAAGTTTAAAGGATACTCTGCGTTTTTTATAATAACTTTGCTAACTCTACTAAGCTAGCATTGCCTGTGTTTTAAGGTATATAGTGCCTTATACCCTGCTTAGGGTGTGTAAAGGCTGCTATTATAGGTAAGGGTAATAGTAAAAGATACTATAAGACTAGGTTTAGAAAGTCTTTAAAATGCTTTTTATATAAGTTAGGCAATTACTATTATAATAACTTACATGCTATACTAGTTCCTATTACTAGGCGGATGCTAGTAGCGTAGGGTTATAACTAGAAAGTAAGCTTTCCTCTTCTTCCTACCCTACTTTAATAATAAATATTAATGCTTTTATTCCCTTTAGCTATATAATTAGTGCTATTAGGCACTAAAGCTATAGCTAAAACTCCTTATAGAACTAGACTCTATATATAAGGGTACGCCCTATATTAGGGCTAGTAATGCTGCTAGGGGCTTATTAGTAGTGGAAAGGGAAGCTAAGGTGGCTGCGGTAATGGCTAGCGTAAAGGAAGTTGTTAAAAAATATATATAAAAGCACTGTTAGAGTCTTATTTCTTTAGAGCTAACGCGCACCTTATATTATGCTTAGTGCTTACTTTTACTTTTATTATCTTTCTTGCTTTACTCTTTTGCTTTACTTTCTATGCTATTGCTTGCCTTAGGTAGATCTTATTTACCTTAGTAGCGCTTTTGCTGCTTAAGGGGAGGGCTTTTATGTATTTTTTTAGGGTAATATATTTAGTGCCCCCTCTTTTTGTATGCTAATGCTATAGCCGTGACTGTGTGTAAATTGTGCGCTTTAAACGTTATATAAACATAGCGTTTAAATTCCTTAGGCTTTGCACTTTTTAGCTCTTTTCTTAAATGTAAAGCGTGTGTGTATTTATTAGACTAAGCATTCCTTAGAAGCATTTAAATTGCTGCTAATTAAGCGCCTTAGTAAATCCGTCTGTAGGTATCTCTACTATAGGGAGATAATTAACCTTAAAGCTCCTGCGCTTATATTCCTGCTTTAACTATATATTGTGTATATTAATATAGTGTAGATAAGTTATAAGTCTCTTGCTCTTATTAAGAATAAGGCATATTGTCTGCTGGTTATTATAGTGAATTACCTAATTCTTATATACATTAAATTAAATGTCTTTAAAGAGGCGCTGTAGACTAACGGTCTTATATGCAGTCTAAGATAAAGAGAGTAGCTCTACCTCTGTTGTTAAGGTTGTGACTATTGATTAATGCATTGCTTTCTAAATAATAGGTCCTTTAAAGAGTGTAATAAGATATCCCTGTAATAAGCGTTAAGTGCTCTTATTGTTAGCGAAGGAAGTATTGCTTACTATTTAGATTATTTGCATTTCTCCTATACCCCTAAACCCTAGGGTAAGATGTTTTATAAGGACTAAGTATTTAATTGCTTAGTCTGCTATATTTATATGCTCTAGTCCTAGGTTTGTGAGAAACTGCAATAATTTTACTGTAGTATATACTATATTAGGCCTTATTATAATTACAGTGTAAAGAATTAACCCTATTTTTTCTTAGTACGCTCTTATGGTTTGCTTGTTAGCTTCTCCCTTATGCTTATAATACTTAATAGCTAGGATTAGGATAGCTGGAAATAATCCTGCTCCTGCTTAATTGAATTTTTCTCTAATTTTGCTGATATATATCTTATAGCTAAGGTAAATTTGCCGCTTTTTGCGGTTATGAAGCACCTGAATGCTAAGGAAAAATTATATATTGCCTTTGTTATTAAGCTTGTAAGCTCCTTTTAGTCCTTAGATTACTTTTTCTGCCTTATTAGATTAGTCTTTATGGAAGGCTATAATAATATTATTTATAAAGAACATTAGGAATACGTTGCGCTCTTTAGTATAGAATAAACAAGGCTCTTCTAGGCATGCTTTAAGCCTTAGTTCTTTAAGCTTTATGCTTAGCTTTTTAAACTATAGTTGTAGTAAGTCTTAGAGCCTATATAATGCCTTAAGTAATTCTATATATTTATTTAATATCTTAAATCTATTAGGCAGCTTATATATTACTAGTATTAAATTCGCGCTTTGCCTTGCGTATAAGAACGCGTTTTTTACGTTAAATTGCCTTGTTTCTAAATTAAACCTAGCAATAAGAGCTATGAAAATTTGGAAAGTATATGCAGTAAGCGTTGCAGTATAGGTATGTTTAATTGTAGCCTTTTCTTATAGGTCTCCTCTTATATAAATCTAGGCTTTATATCTCTTAAGAGTTCCCTTTTTATTGAATTTATATATGAAAACCTACTTTAATAGTATTGGCCTTAATTGTGCTTATGATTGCTTAATTTGCTTCTATGTGCCTCTTTCCTTAAGCTTTGTAATCTCCTTATTTATTGCTTTTATCCACTGCTTTTATATTAGATAATTTATAGCTTTGTAATAATTCTTTAGAGGCTTTATAAGATCTAACTAATAAACGGTTTTTTATTGGATTTTTTCTTTAAGGTAAGCTCTGCTCTTATTGTTGCACTAAGCGTTAATTATAGCAAAAACAGTCTTTATGCTTTAGTTATTGTAGTCTTTATCTTTAAGCTAATTAGGCCTTAGACTTAATATTGATTTCTATAAGTAATTAATAAGGTAATGGTTGGGTCTTCTTTTGTATAAAATATCCTAATTTTGAATGCGTCCCTTGCTTTCTAGCTTCTAAAGTTAAGCGCTCTGGCGCTTTATTGGCTATGCCTAAGAGCTCTCTCCTTCTATAGGTTGCTAGAGTGTTAATGCGTCTTATAAGTTATAGAGGGTAGCTAGTCTTTGCTAACTCTATGACGCTGTTGTCTAATGCGGTGGCTGCTCTAATTATTAATGTTAAGCATCTGTCTCTACTAGTATCTAAGTGGTTATTTTGCCTTCTGCGGTAGGTTTGTTTTTATTGCCTTTATTCTATGTAAATTGTTCTAGAACTATAGGATTAACTGGGTTTTAGTGACCCTTATTAACTAAGCTTTGTTAGCTCTTATAACTAAAGCTTGTGGGAGCCTCTCCTTAGTATGTAGTTTGCTCTGTAACCACCTAATCTAGCATTGCCTGGGGAGTTTAAAGTCTAAAAATATATTTATAAGCCTTTAAGGGTGCTTTGCTAGAAAGCTTTATTATGTTAGGCGCTTCTACCCCTAAGTTTAAACTCTCTAGGCGTATTTGTTATGCCCCTGGCAATCGCTCTAGTGGTAATAAGAGGAGATTGACTTCTTTGTTGAGTTCTGTATTTAGTTAAAGAGCTTAGAATTACGCTTTTAGCTTAGGAACTAATTGTGCCTCTACGCTTTCCTTTTTTAGATTATAGAAGACTTTCTTATTAAAGGTTATATTCTTTATTATTATTACCTTCCCTAGTAAGGGAATTTATATATAATAAATTCTTAAAGCTATATAGCCTATAAGGTATCTAATATAGCCTCTAGGGCTTGTTTTAAAATACTATTTATTTCTATTAGCTTTACGCTCCCTAGATATTAGAAAAGCGCAGCATTTATATATATATAGGCTGCTCTAATCTAGTCTTAGGTCTACTGTAAGCGCTTATATTAGTAAATAAGCATTATTATAGAACTAACTCTTAAGTACTTTAATAGGTGTTTTCCACTCTAATTGCTATATTAGACTAATATTGTGTAGGAAAGCCGCTGCCTGTATGCTTTCTAACTATAGATTTAGTAGGAGCCCTGCGCCTTAGAGTATAGCAATAAACTTAGTTATAATTATTTAGTTTACTCTTTCTACGTTTCTATTTAGCTTATAAGTGTATAGTAGAGGGCTCTCTAATTCTATGCCTTTAGATTATGCCTACGCTTAGAATGCTATATAGCCTTGCTCTAAAATTACTGCTCTCTTATTATTCTGCCTATATCTTATAATTAAGAGTCTAAACTGCTTTAATACCTACTATTTAAAGTAAACTAATATATTAAAGATAGACTTAAGGGTTTTATTAGGGAGTGTATGCACCTATATTATCTTACTATACTTATCCTTAAAGATAAGCAGCTATCTTATACTATTAAAGCTCTCTAAATAATCTTAAAGATTTTAGTGAACCCTCTAAAAAGGTCTTAGAGACTGCCTTTCTAATTGCCGTTAAGAGATTATGCGTTTAGCGTGTGTAAGCATATATGCCTTATAATCTTTACGCTCTGTTCCTTAAATTCGCATACCTCTTGCATATAAAGCTAGCTTGCTTAAAGTGTTTTTGCTAAGGTAGCTAGAGTGAAGATACTAAATCTCTTCTTTGTTAGTATATAGCAAGCTTAGGTCTCTGCTGGGATGCTAGCGCTGTAAGCTTTATATATGTGTGTTATGTAATCTTATTGTAGAAAACATAACTAGAGGGGAGTATAGAGTTACCTTTAAGGGGATTTTTGGATAGTTATAATAAGGCTTATATTTAAGGAATATAATATTAAACTTTCTAATAAGGTTTACTAGCACTATACTTTGTTCTATAGGTCTAAAGCATAAAGTGCTATTAGATCTATAATACTATATGCCCTTTTTTATTAGATAGCTCTTTAATATAATATTTATATGAAATCCCTTAATAACTGCAATATTTATTAATATAAGGTCTTCCGTTTAAGCACTGTTTTTACTGTTTAAAATCTTCCTAAGTATATAAGTCCCTTTTCCACTAATCTAGAAAGAGGTTATGCTAGCCTTAAGATAGTTATTTTTAGTAGTTTTAAACGTTCTAGGCTTAAGTAGGTTAACGCTATTAACTATATGTATTGCTCTATAGTTATTAAAAAGAGTGCTCTTTAATAGTATGTGCTCTTTATGCTCTAGGGTTATAAAGACTGCCTTTAATGGTTCTTCTATACTAACTAAGTTAGGGTTAAGAATTACTGCTAAGATTTCTCTAGGGAAGCTGCCTTAGGGAGGCTGTAAGGCCTTCTTAGCCTATCTATTCTTCTTAATATTAGCGCATAGAGTCTCCTAATAAGAGCTCTTATAGCTTTATTTAGCCTTATTAAGGTTATCTTTAGTTAGCTTATAATAAAGGTTAGTTTCTTTCCCTATAATAAATTAGTATAGGGTCTTGCATTCTCTTAGCTTCTAAGTGTGCTTTCTAATTATTTTTCTACATAAATAATTGTAGCTCTTTATTCCCTTCTTAGCCTTACTTTTATTCTTATTATTAGAGCGTGCGCTAAGTGTGGCGTAAACTCCTTTTCTAGTTAATGTTTTAAAGGTCTAAGTTGCCTTGCAGTATCTTATGAATTTATTAGCAATGCTCTATAGCATTATCTCTTTAGGAAGAGAGTTAGAGTATTTAATAAGTTTAACAAGCTTTACCCTTGCTTAGGAAGGCTTAAAGCGCGTTCTAACTACTTAAAGGAAATTATAGATTGCATTTAGTCCTTAGACCTTATTAATATTATTCCACAGTGCTCTTTAATAGAGCGTATTTTATAATTTAATCTAGCAGTTAGGTTGCAAATTTGCGCGTTTAGCCTCCTAAAGAAGTGTAAGGTAGCGCGTTACTATCTCTGCTTTTATAATTATATCTCTTAGTAAGAATCGTGCCTTTAGGTGCTTTATAATCCTTTTTAGAGGGATTTCTCCCTCTTTTAGGTTACCTTATAGAGAATCTAATACTATAAAGTATGCGTTTGGCTTAATAGAGCTTGCTATTTAGAAACAGAGAGCTTAATCTTTTCTTTCCTACTCTTTATATTTATAGAAAGTAATCTCCCCTTTATATCTAAAGTACTAAAGAGCTTTATTTATTATAAATTTGCAAGTATCTATTAAATACTTTATAATAAATTGAATACATTCTTTATTGGTGACGGCTCTTAGCTTCCTAGGAAGGTCTAATTCTTTTTCTAGAAGCGTAGGGTTTATTTTATCCTAAATTAATAACCCCTAAGCCGCTCCCTTAAGAGCTTTAATTTAGTTATTCTAGTGCTCTATAGATATAAGCTTCTTTATTGGCACTGGAATCTAGGTATTTATAATAGAAGTTATTTTTACTATTAATAAGAGAATAAAAAGAGATTTAAATATATATGTTTAATAATATAGGCGCGCAGCGTTAGTTATAGGGAGTCTCGTTAACTTCCTCCTAGGCTTATAACTAATGCGCAGTAGCGCTTAGATTATTAGCTTATATTGATGCTATATCTCACTACGTGTAAAATGCATACAAAGGAAAATGTCTGTGAAATGGTGCGCACAGCCGCAGCCCTCGCGTAGCGCGGGATTACGATAATCCGCGCGTTGTATGTGCTCCACCTACGCGTTCCGGGCAACATCAGGGGGTTGTTGAGAATGTGGGCTTTTCTGCCACACGGCCAAACACATTGCGTTTTAGCTCGCCTCAATGGTCTCGTCGCGGTTGGTTGCGGAAGGATCAATTCCTTCGTCATAATTTTTCTTGTCGACCGCCTTGTCTGTTTCTTTTCCTTTATTCCCCAAAATCTGTTTCGCAAGTGCCCACAGTTTGCGGGACTTTTTCTTGAACACGGGATTGGGGACGCCCTGGTCCTCGAGAGTCGAGAGCCCTTTTCTGCCGACGTTGTCTTGCCAGCCATGTGCAGTGAGTAGCCCGACTTTTCAACTTCTCGTGGACCGTGTCCGGGCACAGTTTATTAGAGTTTCATTTTTTAGGAGGAAAGAAAAAAAAAATCACGGTGAAACAGAAAGAGAAAGAAAAAGGTTCTCCCGCGCGATGTCCGCTCCCGGTTCCGACCGGAAGTCTTTGAACCTTGAACGGAGGAACATCATGTTGCCGTGCCAGACGTCCAGGAGCCCGTGCCAAAAAAATGACGGTTCGGATATCATTTGGGCAAGCATTACAAACCATCTGAACGAGTAGTCCAAGTGAGTGTGACCAGGCGGGTAGGTGAGCGATGACATGACATGCCCCAGCCGACCAACTCGGGCCGTGGGCCGTGGGCCGTGTCAGGCCGGACAAACGTATCGTATTATAATACTATATATAATACTAATACTAATACTTGTTCCCTGCAGACCTCAAAAAGGTTCACGTACTTCCTCCTTTCTCTCTCAGAAACGGTTCGGTTCAGATTTCCTGGGACATCACGCCACCTAGTCTCGCCGTCTTCGACATCCCTGCCGGTACATCATATTCTATCTATATTGTGCAGTGATCTTTTTTCTGTTCTTCGTTGCCGTTGCCGGGCCTTCTCTGAAGGCCTTTGTTTTTGTGTCTCCCTATCCCATTTTCCTCTTTGTTTTCTCCTGAGTTGTCTGAGTTGTCTGAGTTGTGAGAGTTGTGAAACTTGCATATCCGTTTAGCCGTCTCTTTTTTTTGTAAATGACAATTGAGTGTAGAGTGCGTCACGTCGTTCAAGGATGGCTGGAAAGTCTCCTGGGAACCCCATGTCGTTTGACCCTGGCCAAAAGTGGGAGGCATCGATAGATTCGATACATAAACCGACCTCCAGCCCGGGACTCAAAGCTCGGATCCGATCACTACTCTTTGCCTGCGTCAAGTCGTTTGGAAGGAAAGCCTCACTGGACTCGACAGCATGTCTTGAGAGCGAAACCCCTCTTGTGAGAAAGCGCGCATATGGTGACGTCCAACGAGCCATTATCCTCAGGTTGTCGAGGGACAAGCAGAAGCACAATCAGAAACAGAAGCAGAAGCAGAAGCAGAAGCACGAGGACGAGAAAAAGCGCAAACGAAAGCACAAGCTTTCCGATACGGCCATTCCGTCGACTCCTCCTTATTCGCCCTCTTGCTTCCCTTTGTCTGGGACAAGTCGCAACTCGTCTGCTTATCTTGGCGGATCACGGCCCAGCATGTCGCTGGAAAAGGCTTTGCGCGAGAACGAGCGAGTTGAAGAGTCTCCCGAGATGTATTGGCCAGACCGTTGGCCAGACCGAGGCAGTTCTGAGCTCGGCAACCTGGAAGCAGAGAGTCGGCGGAGCAATTTGCAGGAGAAGGGGCAGAATGCATCGAGAAGCAGGTATGTAATCCTTGAAATCTTTGGAAATTTTTCTCATCAATCGCTGTGCATACAATGTGTCCTTATGTCCTTATTCCTAAAAAAAGAGGTTATATATATACACACAAGCGCCGAAACCCTGGATGATGAGGACTCAGGTCAGAAAACGTTCAACGCATCCTTCAGGAAGCCTGATGCCCTGGATTCTTCGCCCCCGGACGCAGCTTTCACGGACGAATGCAGGACCAGCATTTCTCAGGAGCGAGATGGCCAGTCCGAAAGCCCTGTCGACGGAGAGAGTGCGTCTCGTGTTGGACAAGTGCCTCGTCGTGAGGCCACCTGCATCCCGATGCGCCGGCGGTCCATCTTGCGGACCCCAGGTGTCGCCACGCGGCCGGCCCCTGACCCTACCTCATGTACAAATTCGGCCCAGTCGACCCAGTCGGCTCTCTCACCCTCGTCGACATCTTTGGCGTCAGTTTCAGATTCGGTTTCAGTTTCAGCCTCGGTGACACGGCGCGGGACTCGGAAGGGGTCCGAGTCGGAGAAAGAGGCGCCCTCGCAGCCACCTCGAGGCAGTTCCCGCACAGACAAAACAAAGGAAGCTATTCGCAAGGGAGCTGCCAAACCATCACCAGACAGCGGGTGTACCCCGTCAGGCTCGACGTCGCGGAGCTCACAAAGAAGACTCTCCAACACAGACAGCGCGTCCGGCTCTCACACGTCGACAAAACCACACACACGGCCAGTTGAGCAGCATCCCCAGGTCACAAAAGCACCATCCTCAGCTGCCGTCGACCTCGACCATGCCACCTGCTGCACAGAAACGAGTGCCAACCTTTGCGCGGCCACGGCCACGACACGGAAAACACCAGCACTGAGCTCCAAACTCACCAGTAGCACGAGGCAACTTGCTCGCCGATCTCGGCATCGCGCCAGACAGAGCATGTTTCCTGCCGAGCCCGACAGCGGCCTTCTTCCACCCAGAAACCACAGGACCGACAACTCGGAGGACTCAGGAGCCGAGACACGGCGAACCGTACCAGAGAATGGCTCCAACAAGGACGACCATGGCGACCGTGGCAGCAAACACGTCGAAGAAGCCAACACGACGACGGCCCGAAATACCGCAAATTGGAGCCGTTTCCCGCCTCTGCTCCGCGTCCAGGGTCATACGACCAACGCAAGAGGGTCTCAACGGGAAGCATCGCCGCTCGCATCTGCCACATCTGCCACAGAGACTATACCCTCGCGAGAGAAGTCCGTTCCGGCCGCCGTCCTCCCTTTTTCTTCTTTACGAAAACACCATCCCCACAGCCGCCATGTCACGACCACGGCGACGGCGACGGCGACGGCGACGGCCATGTTGGAAACACCACGCCGAGTCCCCCATCCCGTGAAGAGCCCGACCGGACATTTCGAGCGCCCTAACAACGCTCCTCGTCCTCGTCAGCACGAGCATCACGTCAAGGCCGAGCCAAATCCCCCCAGAGGTACATCCCAGCCCGCCACATCACCACCGCCACCACCACCCCCTCCGAATCTCTCCAAAGAACTCCCCCTCGAACCTCCCCGCAAAAACACCCTCCGCAGCACATTCTTCAAAAGACCCCGTCGGACGACGGAACAATCTTTCCCACAGCGACAGCGTGGGGCATCCCTCCCCCCCGTTCATGCTCACGCGTCGCTCTCTCTCTCCTCTCCCTCTGCTTCTTCTTTCATCGCGACCAAGGAGAACACCAACCGCGCCGGCGCAACCCCCCATCTCCATTACTGCACCGGCCCAAACAGCCGCCACAGCCCATCCGACTCCAGCCCATGCCACAACACGGCAGAAGCATCACAAAAGTACCGGCGCCAGCACCATTACCAGCAACAGGAGCAGGACAAGCGCAAGCACTCCACGCTGCTGCACCGACCAGCCTTTTCGGACATTGACGAAGCAATGGCCTTTGACGGCGCGCGGGGTTCCGAGCCTCGGTATCGCGTCCTGCATAGCTATAACTCGCCGGCGTATAAGAACTTGCCTATTTGGGGATGATGGGGCGCAGCGTGTGCGTGGTCAGACGTGTACGTGCATGTAGACTATTTTCTTTGTTGGCGACATGTGGACCGTGTTGATGACACAACGAGTGAACAGAACAGAGGAGAGCGAAAGCAGTAATGAATTATACACATGTATACGTGTACTGTATAGACGACTATTCTCGCTTCTCGGCGAAAACTAGATACCTGAAACAGCGTGGCAACTACAGCATAATTGTTCGGTCCAAGCACGACCGCAAAGGAGGTGCCTCGCAGATTCCCAAGAAAGAGGAGAGAACCTTGCCTTTACACATACATGTCTGCACATCTTTGCTGTGATTTGTGTGTTCCTTTATGACCCGTATGACGCATCGGGTACACCGCTGAGGCTGGTAGCCTACGTGCAGTATCCGGCACGTAATAGTCATAATCAAGCAAGACCCCAAACAACAAGATACTACAAAACCCATTCTTCCTCCCGAGATAGAATTGAACAGGCACCGGCGCAACAACCAAACGACCCTAAACCAAACCCGAATCCCCCAACAACAAGATCTACAAAACTATTCTTCCTTCCAAAATACAATGAGACAATCAACAACCCAACTCTTACGTGCTGCATACTGCACGTGGGTCGCTAGCACCAGCGGCAGTGCGCGATGCGTCACAGAGGTCCTGAGATAGAAAAAACAACTCAATGACATAGTAAAGGCGGTCAAGCGTACGTACAGCACAACCCCTGAATGGATTTTTACACACGTTACTTACACCACCAAGCACTGTCAGCGCCACTTGCCTAGAAGAGATATATATATATATATATATATATATAGTACTTGTTATAATATTCAAAGTACTTCAAAAGTCTAGGTGGCGCTACGCCATGCCACTTCATTGGGAACTTTCCCTAGCCATGTCCCTTTGTAAAAAACAAATGGATGGTGTAGTATATGGTTGAAGTTGTCTCTTCATTATTGGGAGCCCGTAGGCGCTACCTTTTCTGGTAGTGGTGTCCTGGACCGTAATAGGAAAAGCCCAATTGATCATAACAATACATGTGTATTAGACTACTTGTTTCTTAGTCAAAGGCAGGCTATCCATGAACGATACACAATGATTTATATGTATGCTTGTCCTTTCCTTTCTTTCGTGGTTCCCTCATATCCAGATCCACACGTTCAACCGGGAAATTATTTAATAAGACCACTGCCTCTCTGTATACAAAGGCCCCTCAACAAAAGAAACCCTCGCACGAGAAGTCTGCAC
Organism: Claviceps lovelessii; assembly: GCA_018360185.1. Classification (NCBI taxonomy): domain Eukaryota; kingdom Fungi; phylum Ascomycota; class Sordariomycetes; order Hypocreales; family Clavicipitaceae; genus Claviceps; species Claviceps lovelessii. Next base: position 21,374 of record SRPU01000228.1, read on the forward strand.
TGGCGTTCCCTTCTTGAGCGCAAACCCAGGCACGCTCGCCCCCGTATCGTCCAGGGACCACAATGCCAGCCCGATCCAGTTATCGCCATTGTAGTTGAGGATGCCCTCCGGAACAGGGAATTCCGTCTGCGGGCCAATGTTGCTCGCGTACTTGCCAAACTGGAATCCGTTTACGTACAAAATGGCCCGGTAGTCGCCGCGCTGCCGCGTCGTCGCATTCGTAAAGGCAAACGAGAGCGGCGTGTCATGGGTCTCTGCGGGGAGATGGAGGGGCAGCTTGGCCGTGTAGTACGTGATGCCCGCGCGGTCGTTGCCCTCGTAGGGTGTGCCCTTTGAGAAGAGGGGAGTTCCCATGGTCGTCATCTTGTCGACGGGCGGAGCAGGATAGTGGTAGCCCTTGCGCTCGAAGAAGAGGCCGCCTTCATTGAGGGGCCCTCTGAAGCGGTCTGCGTAGTCTTCTCCACCAAAATTGCCGGTGATTTTCCAGGATTGGATGCTGGTGCCCTTATCGTCGTCTGCGGCGGCGGAGAGCTTGTAGTCAAATATGCCGCGGGGCACCTTCATGTCGTCAAAGCCCGAGTTGAAGTTTTCGTTGAGACCCATAGAGTCGACCACCACGGTCAGGACGTACGCGTTTCCGGTTTGGAGTTGGGGAAACGTGTAGGTCGAGTTGGCGGTCTCGACGGCGTCGTTGCCCTTGAATGAGCCAAGGTGGTCGTCGTTGAGCCAGACGGAAGAGGCGTAACCCGCGCCGCCCGAGGTCCAGATCCTGAGCGTGGTTTCGTTGCCGGAGGCGGTGAAGTGTCCTCGGAACAGAAGCGTACCGGTGTAGAAGCCGTAGTCCGAACCGTATAGAGACACGGGAGTTGTGCCGCCGAACACGGTCGCGTTGGATTGGTCGTGTGTGGCCTGGGGCTTGTCAGTGCTTTTCTTAAAGGCAGTGGGCCACCTGGAGTCGTCGTAGAAAGGGTTGACTTCGGGCAACGAGTCGATCTTGTACCAAGTCAAGTCTGAGAGCATCGGGATGGAAATTTGGGGGATGCTGATGTCTGGGTACGCGAGCCATGAGCCCCTAGACGTGGTGGTGTATTTGAGGGGCTGGCCGTTGACGGAGAGCTTGGTGACGCCCGAGGGGACACTGACGACTTCCAGAGCTGTCGAAGCGTTGAAGTCGGCTCGGAGGAAGAGCGTATCGCGCCAGATGGAGGCTGAGCGGATGAGATAGCCGCCGCAGACGATGACGGCTTCGGGGTTCATGAGCGAGGTGCCAAACGAAGACGCCTTAGAACCAGCCAGGACGGGGACCCAGTACTGGTACGCGGAGTTGCGGTCTGGCCAGGGATTCTTCTACTTAGCCCTGTATTTTAAAACCGGATGACGAAGTGTTTTTTTGTTGGGTTGATGTACATGCACATGTATAGAGTCAAATCGGACGGGGGGTAAAGGGAAGGGAAGGCGGAAGAGGGTAGAAAGAAGACTAGGCACATACCAACAAGATAGATGGTCAAGTTGTCCACCTGGACAAATTGCTTTGTCGGTTTTGTCTTCCACTGCACAACAGTAGACAGACCATCTACGTAGGAAACCACGTTGCTGCCCTCGATGTATCTGCTCTCTAATATACCCCTGGTCCAGCTGCTGCTACTGACAACAAACTCATGCAGCTCGTCCGGGCCGCCGTACAAGATGAGTACGGTCTTGGGACCATTCTTCTTCCATGTGAGCACCTCGGCCGTTGTGTACAGAAGCGTGTACTCCCCCATCGGATAGTCGGTCAAATGGATTTTGGAGTCTCGTCCATGGAGGGACAAGGCGCCTCCCAGCCGGGGGATGGTAAGTGTGCCCTCGGACGTGGGCAGCTTGAGGGTGTAGGAGACGGTCCCCGTAGCTGTGAAGTCCGTCTGGCGTGCGATGAAGAAGCCGCCGGTTTCGTTGCCTGTGATGGGAGTAATCGTGATGCCTGCATTGTCCGAGAATTGGCTCGTGGAGGCGACGCCGACCGAGGCAGTGATGTAACCGGGCGACACTTTCATGAACTGGCCTTGGAGCTTGAGCTCTGAGTACTTTTCACGGTCGATGACGCGATTTTCACGAATTGCCTACTCGGATTGAGTCAGTGTTTGTACGAGAGCTCTCCTTCCCTCTCTCACTTTGTCGTTTTTGTCATGATTGCCCAAAGAGGGGAGATGCAGTGTACACGTACAGCGCCGTAGTCGTATGACGTGTAGCCCCCAGGATGTCCAATGTTGCCCCAATTCGTTCCTCCGTAGATCTGGAAAGCATCAAATACGTTAGCACGACAGCCTCAAGTCAAGTATAGACCAGAATTCCTACCATGTAAATGCTAAAGATTGATACCCCAGCAGCATAGTTGTTCTTATTAAAGACCCTGGCAAACTCATGATTGATGAGTGCCGAGCATTTTTCAAAACCCCAACCACCCCAGGGATCGAAAGAGCCACCCTGAAACTATCCGAAAACCCACGAGTCAGAATACTAGATATGATATTCAGATACGGGTGTATTTCGACTTATCTTACCTCGACAATAGAGTATGGAGTCAAGGGACTCTGCCTGACGTGGAGGGCGTGCAAGTCGGTTAGCAGAGCCTTGGGCGGCCAAACCGTTGGTTTGCCCTGGTATATATTAGTTTTCTTTTCTTTCTTTTCTTTTCTGTTTGTAGTCTTTCAACTTACGCAGTCGAATCCGACTGGGTAGCTATCGTGGCCCTGGTCTTGTCAGCCCCCTTATCTAATAATCACCAAGACCTTACACAGCCCGCCCACGAGAACTCTTGACAGCTTACATAAATGTCCACCGATCCGACTCCCTTCCCTGGAGCGTAATTGCCGGTGGGACCGACATCATTATTGATCATGGGCACCGAAATACCTGCTGTTCGTGCCTGATCGATGACGTATTGCATATACGGTCCATTGGGGAAGGGAATATTGTGTCCATAGGAGTATTCGTTCTCGGGCTGGAATAAAACAACTGGGCCGCCGTTCGTAATTTGCTGTTTGGCAATGATCTTGCAGATTTGCGCCATATAACTGCAATGCATACACCAAATGACGTAGTAGGATGCCCCCCCTGAATTAGTCAAGCAAAATCTTGATAGTATGAGTTTTTTTTTTTTTTTCTCTTTTTTTTTTACCCCTCCCTCTCCTTCTCGTCAAACCCCGCTCGTGACTTCGCGTAATCTTCTTGAAGTGCTTCAGGAGACAAGATCCGGAGATCAAGGAAAACCTACTTATCAGTTGAGGCTAAAAAATCAGGGGCGGACGAGCGCAAGACTCCCTTCAGCCTTTGCAGGTAGCCCGGAAAACCACCACCACTGACTTCGGCATTGATGTAAGGTCCTGGTCTCGCAAGCAGGTAGATGCCGGCCGTCTTGGCGGCATCGAAGAAAGGGTCGAGGTCGAAAATACCGTCGGCTCGGAATTCGCCCTGTTTACCTTCCAGCAACGCCCAGTCGACATAAAAGGACACCATGTTGAACCCCATGGCCTTGATCTTCTCAAACACATCCAGGTAGAGTGAGGGAACGGGCAAGCGGAAGGGATGGAACTCTCCCGAGAACATCATGGCGCGCTCGCCTCGGATGAAGAGAGAGTGCGCATCCCAGGTGACGAAATCCTGGATGCTAGCGGCTCGTCGATCGGCCGTCTCATGGATGATTCGGTATTGACGACCACTATCACCAGACAGACTGAGAGCCTGGGAAACGGGCAGCAAAAGGCTAAGGATGGAGAGCTTCATGACGAGACTGGACGCCTCTTGGTCTTCTGCCTCCAGGACCGAGGCGATAAGCTTTTCAAAAAAGAAAAAAGGGGGACCCGTTCTCTTGTCACGTCGGGGGTTCTAAAGAAGCGTCCCGAACGAAGAAGCGCTTCTCTGGAAGGAACGACCATCGTGTCACTTTTGTATGCGTACGAATATGAGCTACGGACACGCCACAATACATGATGAAATCATACATGTATCTCGAGGACAAGATTTGGGCCTATACTCGAGCCCGCAGCGTCGCAATGCGAGCGGTATTCAACGGCGGTGAAGTGAAGTTGATATCATTCACGAGGAGCTGAACTGCAATGCGACTCTGATGCATGCTTGGAGAGGGCGACAGTTTTTTTTTCTCTTCTCTTCTTTTCTTTTCGGTTCTTTTCTGTTTCTTTCTTTTTCCTTTTCTTTTCTTCTTCTTTTTTCTTAAGAAAAAAAAATGGCCGAGCGCGGGAAGAGATTTGCCAGATGTCGGCACGGTCATCGGTCTTGGCGTGCTTGCAGAATGACAATATGACTGCATTTGGCGACTGCGTTTGGCGATGGCGTCGAGGACCGCGTTGTGACCAGGTTGGGAGAAGTGAATGAAACCCCATGATCCAATGATGCCCGATTGCGTCCGGTGACCCTGCCGTGCTCGGTGTCGTGCGCTATGAGTTTTTTTTTTCTTTTTCTTTTTCTTTTCGTTTCCTTCGTTTCCTTCTTCTTCTTTGAGACTGTAGTAGTCTGAGGATGTGGAGATGATGGGGGAAATCAAGGTACACGGCGGGAGCCAAGTGCGGGGAACAATCAAATGCGCCAGATGACCATATGCACTCACCTCCAAGGAGCTGTGACGGTCTTGGCAAGACGGGAATAAAGGCAATTTGAGGTGAGATCTGCATGCGCCTGCTCATCGGGTCAGGGGGGTCCTCTGCAACCAAATCTGAATGACTTTTCTTCTCTCTCTCTCTCTCTCTCTCTCTCTCTCTTTTTTTTTTTTTT